>JAXQQM020078229.1:0-14321 GCA_034641835.2 Pinus albicaulis
TGAAACAATATTGGAAGTAAGAAGGTTCTTACAAAGAGAAACATTATTGTACAACTGGAGGAAAAATGTCACAGCTTGGAGATAGTTGTAAACATGTTTTTTCAGCAGGCTTGAACCTTTAACTTAGAAAGGTCTTCCTTCCCTTTTTGTAATCAATGACAAACTAATACACAAAAAATATTATGCAAAGAAGTTGCAAGATATTTCCAGAGACACAGCCAAGTTTTCAAACATCAAAGGCACTATGACAGGGAAATAATTCTTAGAGGCATTAATGCATGATATTTTCATCCAGTATGAGATAAACGATATTTTTGTGGTAAAACCAACTTTTGCTAAATATACCAAGGTGGATGAAATCTACAAGAAATTCATCAAAGTAACTATCTTGAATGAAGAGATATGGGATAATTTAACTGAGTTCCAAGATTAAAAGGTAATAAAGAGCAGTCATTTACATCCATCTCACAGTACTGCATTACAGCCAACGCAGCTTACCAATAGCCTTACTCATCAACTAATTCCTTGAAAACAATGCCAGAAGGCCAGATCACCCACATCGAGCCTATTTTTTGTAACAATTAGAGTTTATTGTTAGATTTAGACGACTAATACACTATCTGTTGAGACAACATTTATTGTAAACAATTTTGTACATTTCAGTATAAATAATCCATTGTTTGAAGTATTAGGGATTGATTTCTAAACACATTTTTTCCTACTGCGCAAGTGTAAATTCCAATTTTTTTTTGGAGCATCAATAATATAAAGATTTCTTTCAGGATTCATGTGGTGTAATTACTAGGGAAGTGTTTCTACTATTTCTTTGTTTTCCACTATTATTTCCTTTCTCTGTTTATCAGAAATCTTAATTGTATAACAGAAAGTGTGACGAATAGGATATGTTATTTAAAACACCTTATTTTGGCTTATTTTACAATTTAAATGTTTTCTACTTGAAGTCAGATTGAAAAATAATTAAATTCTTTTCAGTCTCAACTGATATTCACTCTTCTTCCATATCCATTATTCATTTAAAATCTTAAAAGAATCCAGTAAATGCAACCTAGCTTGCCCTGTTACATCTCTTTTAAAAATTGATGCAAAAATCCAGTTTTATGTTTTGACTCCATTTCCCAATCGGAAGATAAAGATTTAATGAACCAAATCAATCAAAATCAAACTATCACCAAGCACAATCATAACTATCCTAATACCTATTCAAAACAAAGTTAAATCTTAAAGAGAGATCCCTCTTTGAAGCTGGCAGGGCTAGATCCCAGCTTCCAAAGTGGTTTTGATGTTGTCTTTCTGTAATTTATTTTCCCAATATTAGAAATATAGAACGATAACATACTGGTGACCATACTGGGGAAGAATTTAAAAAATTGTAATTTATTTTGAATCCATAACCTGGTTAAAACATTGTATGATAAGAATGCTTTAAAATTGGTTTTCTTTTCAATAGTGTAAATAAAAGTGTGTGTGTGCATTTAGATCATAACTCTGGCTCCTAAAAGATCCTATACTAGAGCTGATCCAGATCCAAATCCTACAGAAATTTTAGATGAACATGAGAAAATACTGAAAATAAAGAGCTTAGTTGAAAGCCAAGGAAGTTCCAATCCTCCACATAGAGCATATTCACTCCCAAAATACTTTGTCACCCTACGAGACATTGAGTTTGATTTACCCTTTTAACAAAGCCTATTAAGAACAAGATAAGACAATTGGGAAGGCCAAATAGTAGTAGATCAAGCTACATGAAGAATAAATTCATCTAAAGCCCAATCTTCTCCTCCTGACATAGACACTCAAATCCTCCAAGATTTTGACAAATTACAGGGTTTAGTCTCAGGATTAGACCTTTTTGATCATGAAGCTTATGTCCAAAAATCTATTGAACTTTATGCTTTGACTTCTTATGTTGAATCACTCACCTCATCACAATTTGTGCATCCTAGATCAGCAAGTCCTAGCCCTTTTGTAGTATCCACAACTACTCTGGTACTTTCCCATAAATCGGTAATCTCTACTCCTTCTATAATCTCCCAAACCACTCCAGTTATATCTCACCAAGCAACTCAAACTCCTTTTTCTTCCCAATCCTCAACTATATTCCAACCTTCATCTCCACCAAAACCCCAAGTTTCAGCTCAGCCTTTACCTTCCGTTCAGCCTCCACCTTTCACCCAATAACCACATCATATTTTTCATCCTCATATTCCCATAATGGCAGCTAGATATTCTCCCCTTTCCCTTCAAGCTCCTTTGGTAAACATGCCACATTATTATCAAATAAGAATCCCACAATTTGATGGAACTGGACCTATCATTGCCCAACAACATGTAGATAGGATGAATGACAGTTTTGACCTTCAGGAGGTAGTTGATGGAAGTGTAAAACTAAGGTTGTTTGCACAAAGTCACATGGGAGAGGCTAGAAAATGGTTTAAATCATTACCTGCTGCTAGTATTCATTTTTTTCTAGAATTTCATCGAACATTCCTTACTAGTTTGGAAATTAAGAAAAACCCCCTTCAGATTTTATCTGAATATGAAAGCATTAGGAGAGGACCAGTGGAGAGTGTACAAGACTATTCCACTAGATTCAACAGTGTGTATAACGCAACCCTGCTAATATCAAACCACCACAAGGCTTAGCCTTAATCAAATTTCCAGATGGTTTTGAGGCAGACATGGCTTACCATCTTAGGGAAAGAAATTCATCCACATTAGAAGAGATGCAAAGGGATGCAGTAAGTGTAGAAGCAAATTTGTTAGCCAAGAGAGTTATACTTAGGAATGAGAAAATAGTAACCATAAAAGAGGAACCCTCTACTTTTTCTGTCGATGCTAAAATTGACTCTTTAGTTAGAACAGTAGAAAGAATGATGGAGAGGATTAATTTGAATGAGAGAGTTGCACCTAGGGAAAATCAACCTGCACCTCAAAATCGAAATCGGAACATTAGAAGAAATCCTCCTCAAATCAAACAAAAAGAACAGAGGGGTCTTGATCAGAAAATTTGTCCTCCTTTTCAGGAGAACTATGCTGATGAAGATGAAGGAATAGTGGAGAAGTAGAAGACAATCAGATAAATCTAATGCATATCAATGATGATGAAACTATGTTTCTTACTCAGGAAGAACAAGAGTTGTTTCAATTATCCCAAACTAAACTTGATTTTGAGGAATCACATGACTATAGCGAGAGATTTGAAAAACGCTATCATGGAAGTCCATAGACGGTGTTATCACCAAAATCGTACCTGATTGGCTGATGATTAGAAAACTTCAGTATAACTATTTCAAACCAATCTTGTGATTGAGGCTTAGCCTCCTCAGTCTAAGAGGGCTCTCTCAAAGGTTAATGATGTTGAAAAAAGATGTAGATAGATGGCTAACTCTATGTTTTATGTATTGGTTTTATATGTTTGTAGGTTGAAAGTATCAAAGATTATTACCATTGGGCTATGGAGTCAGTGAAATGGATTTCAATAACAAGGCCTTCCTTGTGGCAGCCGGGGTTTGTAAATATTTCAATGAAAGAGCAAGACATACAAGAGGTTTTCAATAGCTTGAGGTTCAAAGGAAGTCAGAGCATGTGATACACAAATTCTGAGTAATGAGACATCAAGACATTGAAGGTAAACTATTTGGAGAGATATACCATAGCTTAATACTTAAAGGAAGTCAAAGCATGAACAATCTTGAGTTCTGGGTAATAAGCATTAAGGCATGGAAGAAAGCATTTCAAAAGGTAGGACAAACTCATTGAAATATAACAAGAATCTCAGGTGAAGAAATTTGTGTTGTTACTGTATATAATAGAAACTCCAAAAGCTTTACAATCAAATAGTCTTCCGAGATAACCCTTTCCAACCTGTAGATTGAAAATGATATCAGCATGTAGACATTGGGCTTATGGAATCTACACTTTCAGTGATTCAGTGAGTTCACTTGACATGGAAGTTGAGGTTGTTCAGAGTTTCTAGAAATAGGACACAAACAAATAAAACATGAGTATACATAGTCAATTCACATATAAAGGAATTCAGAGCATCTCATAGATGAATTCTGAGTAATATAAGTGAAAACAACTGCAAGTGAGATACATAAGAGGCACAAATAGAATAATAAAGTCCTAAAAAATCCTTCAAAATCTCAAGTTGTTCAAGTAACAGATCTCTACATTAGCTGAAACAGTCAATTACAATAAGCTGCCATTTTGCCAAAAATCTTCCAACCCTTTGCTAATTTGACCCAATAGCCTTTAATATACATGTTACAACATGAGATGATCTGACTCTAGGCTAGATACACCTAATTGCTAACTACTGACACCTTGCATAACCATTACAAAAAGACACCTAATCCACTTAAACAATCCTATTTCAACTAGGACTCAAACTCTTTATTACTATCTTTAACTACCTTATCCTAACAACCTTATCTACTTTAAATTACATCATTCACAATTATTTCATCACATGGTCGAATTTGGATGATGGGCTTCAGTTCTTCATGACCACTTTGCTGACCTCCACAAAAGCAGGAAACAGTACCCTGTTTTTTAGGCATAAGATCCTTTGCATTCTTTGAACATTCTGACCATCATTTAAACCTCATTTCGTGGTACTAGGCTGTTGAATATTATATTAAAATGTCTCATCACTCATCCCTAGCCTCCAGCTATCCAAAAACCACTGCAAAACTTGTTCAAAAGGTTGTAATTTATGGCGCTACGAAAACAAAGAAGTTTCGTAGCACATCCATTTCAACCTTTATTCTTCAAATTTTTGACTTCTTTCCTTCAAGATTGTCTTAATTACCCTTTAATACATCTTCCATATCAAATTTAGTTCTTAATTCATTCTTTTACCCTTCAAAATATGATAGAAATGAACAAGAAAGGCATTTACAGGTTTGTAGCGCTGCAGCACACTCAATGCCTTTACCATTAAAATGCGGTTTGTCAAAAATATTCAAAGTTTCAAGCGTATTTATGCCCAAAACCCAAAAGCATAACTGCTAGTAGCATTTAAACCATAACAACCATAAACCAACTTCAATCCTAGCTTCCTTGAGCATTGAATACTTAATTTCTCCTGTTTTCTTGAAAAAAAACAGGGTCTTGGGGCAGAGCCTATATCTCCCTAATCCATGATGTATTTTGAAAATGAGAATTTTTTGTAGTCCATTATGTCTTGAATAAAAACCTCTCTTGGATTTTTGAAACATCTCCTCTTTTGTCGAAGCCTACCTTTGCAAAACATGTGTGAAACAGGAAAACTCTGTTTTCTGAAAATAGGGCTTCAAATAAAGCCTTATATCTCCCAACTGATAACACCTGTGAGAAACTTGAGAGAGGTTATTTTTATTTGATATGTTTTTGAAAATAACCTCTCTCAGTTTCTTAAAATACCTTTCTTTTTTCTCAGAAACCTCCTTTGAAGTTTTACTTGCTCAAGTCGAAAAAGCAGAGTTTGTTGTTTGCGCTCTGAAACTATGATGCTTTAAGTAAGCAAAGTGACTTTGAACTATTTGAACTAGTGGCACTACGAAAATGAGGTTTCTTGGCTAATTGACTAGTTTTGACATGAAACTTTAGGAAATGACCCACAAATGGAAATTATGGATATTTGACAATGAATGGACCTTAAAAAAGACTTTATTTGAACTTAAGGATGGGCTTTGAACTTATGAAAATCTAACTTACCCTTGATCAAATCCTAAATTGACTTCTAAACCCAATTTTGAACCATGACCAAAAGCAAACTTGACACAATGATGTTTTGAAATTTTTTTGGGTGATAACAGTTAGTTACAATCTTAGGAGCGTAAGAAAACGTGGAATACTCAAATCAAAGACTAGCGAAAACCTTGTGAAAAACTTCGACACCACTTCAATTACTCAGTATTACAAGAAAATGAATATAGTTATAGAAAAAAGATAGTTGACCTTCTGCTAAAAGTATTGTTGAGAATTCCTCCAAAACCTCCAAAAATACTCCATGAGACATTCCTACCACAAGTCACCAAAAATAACAATAGCATCGAAAATTCTTGATAAATATGACTTTCCTAAACTTAAATAAGTTACTAAATAATTCAACGAAAATGAACTAGCAAAATGGCATCCTATCCCTTTGGTAGTTAACGAATAAAAATGCATGCGAACTCAAGTTATGAAAGTTTTGAACATGGGAGAAAATAATGATACTGTTAATTTGAATGATGATCAGTCTAAACTATTATTTGATCGAGAGGTAGATGGTAAACCACAAGAAGGAGGAGTCCGTCCATTTTATGTCAGTCTCAATGTGCATGATAAAATTCTTCACAAAGCTATGTTAGACTTGGGTTCCTCACATAATCTGATGCCAAAAGCTGTTATGGAGAAACTTGGTCTTGACATTACTAGGCCTTACAAAGACTTGTATTCATTTGATTCAAAAAAAGTAATATGTTTAGGTCTCATAAAGGATTTGTGTCACTTTGACCCAAATACCAGTTAAGGGTCTAGTAATGGACATAGTAGTGGCAGATATTCCCCCAAAGTATGACATGCTGTTGTCATGCTCTTGGGGAGAAAAACTACAAGGTACCCTCCAAATGGATATGACCTATGCAACCATCCCAATGTTTGGTAAAAACAGAAGATTGTATAGGGAAACTTTAATGAAATACATGGTGAGTAGTTAGGAGAAGCCACATAACTACCTCCTTTACTCCGTTCACTCTGATTTAGACTCCTTCATTCTGTATAATGATGGGGATATTGATGCTTAGGTCACCAATGCTGAAAATAACATCTGTGAAACACATGAAAATCAAACTCAGACTATACAAAAAAACACTGAAACTGAACCCTTTTGGAATATGAGTTTTGATGGTTCTTGTAGTAGAGAAGGGTTAGGAGCAGGTGTGTGGGTTTCAAATGCGGGAAATAATCACTCAGAAGGTCATTCATACAAACTAAATTTTCAATGTAACAACAACATAGAAGAATATGAAGCACTTCTTTTAGGCTTGCAATTATTGAAGAAATTACGTGCGAAAATAATTTCTGTTCATGGAGATTCTGAATTGATAATTAAACAGATTAAAGGAGAATACGCTACAAAACATCCTAGAATGAGAGCATACAGAAATGTTGTTCTTGATTTCTTACACACTTTTGAAGAATATGATCTTGCTGTTATACCTAGAAATCATAATGTCCTTGCTAATGGTCTGGTGTTTTCAGCCAACACATGAAAAATGCCTCATCCCAACAGACAATATACAATGGAAGTTAAACACCGTCGAACTATACCAGTTAATATGAGGTATTGGCAGGTTTTTGGAAATGATAAGAAAATAGAAAAATTTCTACAATCTAAAGATGAATATGAGGAAAATAACATTGATTTAGATGGTCAAGTAGATAATCACATAGTTGAGCATAATAATGTAGGAGAATAATTTAATGAATTAGATGTAACATACCTGTAAATAAAGTTGTACATAAATTAGAATTGCATGAAATTGATCCAAAAAAAGAAGAATTTGAAGTAATTCAGCTTAAAGTTATTTTTTTGCCTAGAGGTTTAGTTCCATTAAAATAACTTTTTGATTTTAATGATGTAGCAAAAAAGCCAAAAATAGAGCCCACAGGGGCAAATGTAGAAGAATGCAATATAGGTAGTGAACAAAATCCTAAAATGATAAAATTTTCAAAATCACTACCTATTGTAAGAAAACAAGAATACATAGTTTTATTCAAAGAGTTTATTGATGTCTTTGCTTGGAACTATGAGGATCTTAAAGCACATGATACTAGTATCATACAACACAAAATCCCATTCAAGGAAGACCATAAACCATTCAAACAAAAGCTTCATAGAATAAATCCTGTTCTGATGCCCTTTATTGAGAAAGAGGACAAAAAGATGTACGATGCCAAAATTATTGTCCCTCTCAGATACTCTAAATGGGTATCTAATATAGTATGTACTAGGAAGAAAACTGGAGAAATCCAGTTGTGTATTGATTTTAGAAATCGTAACAAGGTTTCTCTGAAAGAAAACCACCCTTTCCCCAAAATGGATCATATATTACAGAAGGTAGTAGGGTCAAGTAGGATATCCTTGTTAGATGGTTTCTCAGGTTATAACCAGGTCCTAGTCCATCCTGATGATCAGGATAAAACAAATTTCACTACTCCATGTGGGACCTTCATGTATGTGAAGATGCCCTTTGGGTTAATGAATGATGGGGTTACATTTCAAAGAGCAATGGACATTGTCTTTACTAATGAGATTGGTCATTTTATTGTGATTTATCTTGATGACATTACTGTATATTCAAATTCTGATGAAGAACATTTGAGACATCTGAGGATAGTGTTTCAAAAGTGTAGAAGGTATGGTATCTCATTAAATGCCAAGAAAACATTGTTTGGCCTTGAAGAAGGTAAGCTTCTTGGTCATATTATTTCAAAGGATGGAATTAGGATTGATCCCAGTAGGAGTGAAGCAATATTAAAAATGATTCACCCTAGAAATATCAAAGAATTTTAGTCTTTTATTGGTAAAGTTAATTTCCTTAGGAGATTCATTCCTAATCTTGCAGAGCTTCTTAGAAATATAACAAGCATGCTTAAAAAGGATTCAAAAATCAAATGGAGTATTGAGGCTAGACAATCCTTTGATTTAGTTAAACATGCCTTAAAAAAACGCAATGTTGATTTATCAGTTGCAGGATTTTATTATCTTTTCTGTTGCTTCTGAACACACTGTTGTAGCTGTTTTATTGCAGAAAAATGAAGAGGGATTTGAACAGCCTATTGCATTTTTTAGTAAGGCTTTAAGAGATGCATCTTTAAAATATAATATCATGGAAAACAAGCCTTTGCATTAGTTAAAGCAATAAAATATTTTAGAGTATATATTTTTCATTCACATATTATTGCATATGTACCTAATTCAGTTGTAAAGGAAATTTTGACACAGAATGGACCAGATGGAAAACGAGAAAAACAGATTGCTGTCATCCTTGAGTATGAATTAGATATCAAACCAACTAGGTTGATCAAAGGACGAGGACTGGCCAGATTTACGGCAAAGTCTAATTTTCACGCATTAGACATCAACTTTGTTGCAACATTGGATGATCAAGAGGAACAGACGACTCCACAGATCGATGAAGCATTTTTGAACTCACCCTGGTATGTAAACTTCTTGTATGTTTTATTCAATTTAAATGCTCCTCCCGGTCTAACAAAAACAAAGGAAAAATTTCTAAAATTGAAAGTAGTTAAGTTTTGTATCATTGAAAATGTGTTATATTGGAAATATGCTGGTGGCATTTTACTTAAGTGCTTGTTGAAGGATGATGTCGAGAAAATCATGCAGGAGTTCCATGAAGGTGACTGTGGTGGCCACCTCTATTGGAAAACCACCGCTAATAAAATCCTTAGGGCTGGTTTTTACTGGCCTACATTATTCCTCGACATTCATAAGAAGGTAACTTCATGCCATAAATGCCAGATTTTTGAAGGAAAAAGAAAACTCTTACCCCTGCCATTAAAGCATATTTTAGTTGAGAGCCCTTTCCAGCAGTGGGGACTGCATTTCATTGGTGAAATTCATCCTCCTTCCTCTGGCTAACATAAGTGGATTTTCACAGCCATAGATTACTTTACTAAATGGATAGAGGCCACCCCTTCCAGATTTGCTACTGATGCTGTCATTATTAAATTTCTTGAGACCAATATCATTTCTAGATTTGGCTGTCCTAGAAAAATTATTACTGACAATGCAACAACTTTGATATCTAAGAAAATGATTGAATTTTGTAACAAATAACACATCACTTTGGGAAATTCAACAACCTATTACCCTCAGGGTAATAGGTTGGCTGAATCCTCAAATAAAAGTCTGGAAAATATCATTAAAAAATTGTTGGAAGACAATAAGAAATCTTGGCACAACAAGTTGGTCGATGCACTTTGGGCTGACAGACTTACTACACAGAAGTCAATTGGTATGTCACCATACCAGTTGGTCTATGGAATGGATGCTCTGTTTCCATCATCTTTAGGAGTACCAATCATGAAGATAATACATGAATTACAAGTTGAGCCAAATGATGTACAGAGAAGAATCAATCAAACAATTTAGTTGCAGCAATCAAGGGAGGAGGTCTACAACAAAACTAAAGTAATTCAGCAAAATGTCAATAACATTTTTGACAGAAGGACTAAAGCAGATGATTTCAACATTGGAGACAAAGTTCTAAGGTGGGATTCCAGGAGAGAAGACAAAGGTAAACATGGTAAATTTGATAACCTTTGGAAAGGGCCATACATAATTCATGCTTTCAGGGGAAATAATGCATTTTTCCTCGAGGACATGGATGGAGCAGAATTACCTGGTGGTCCTGTCAATGGCAGGATGCTAAAGCACTACTTTTCTTAGCATAAAGAATTGTTTATTACATCATTGTAAATATCACAATCTATATTTATTTGATTGGATAACTTACTAATTAGAGTTGAAGCCCGTAGAGAAGGCCCTAAGCCCTGATTGACAAGCTATCATAAGTACCTTAACAAAAAAATAAATCAGATTCATACATTATAGACTTTGGATACTCAAGGATACTGATAATATGTTCTTGACACTTCACATGAAGAAGTTCCATCCCCAGCTGGAGCCACTCTTAGGGTCTTATATTTTATAGGATCTCAAGGTGATTGAGTATGTCATTATTTGTAATTTTACATTGTAAATTATTTTCTGTTTGCAAATTATTTCCAAAAAAGTATATAAAAATAAAATCAAAAGAGTGTATGCCAAAAAGAAAATGAATATGAACAAAAAATAAAAACGAAAAAAATTGAAAAAGAATAAAAAGAGAATAAAACTCCACAAAAGAAAAAGAGAAATAATACTCAAAGTGTTGCTAATTTAAATGCCACTACTGTTAAATTAGTTTCCTTTATGTTAAAAATTAAATAATATTGTGTGCATCTTGTCTAAAATGCCACAATGACTAGATTTTGTTCCAATAATACAACTTAATCATGATGGAACAATTGTAAATTTCATGTCAAATAGGTTAGTGAATAAAGATTTGTCAAATAGTTTAATCTTGACAAATCAGTGGTTAGTAAGAAAATGAGGTTGATTCAACAATTTAATCTGAATTAATAGGAGGAATAAGTGATAGAGTAGGTTATTTTTCTATAAAAAAGGGATATGTAGGTTTGCTAGCTCAAATGCACCTTAAACATATGAGATAAAAAATGTTAGCTTAGAGAAAGAAATTGAAAAGGAAAGGGTAGGTAGAAATTACATGATGGCTTTGAAAAGCATGAAAAATGTTTATCCTAAGTGTTTAAACTCACAAAATGATTTCATGCGTAGAAAGGAAAATGAATAAAATTTTATCCTAAGTCTAAAGGGTTCAACATATCAAAATGAAGATCTGGCACATTAACCCCCAATCCTAAGTTTTACCTTTTTATCAAACCCCCCGCTACTCGACAAAACATCCCATCCAAATCCATCACTGCCTAAGTAACCCCCCCTCCATCTGTCCCAATATCCAGTCCCAGCACATTCCATCCGACGACCCATATCCTTTTTCGGACCCCTCTCCATCGGAACTTTACCGTCGGGGCAAGGGGGGGGGGCGGTCCGAAATGGACAGTTTTATGTTTCAAGCCCATGCTAACGTGGTTCCCTCTCTTTATTTCGCACCCCCCCCTTCTCCCCTCCCCCCAGCTGAAACCGCTTACTGCTTCGGACCCCCTCCGAAAAGAAGTTTTTCCTGGTATGTGAAAACCATTAATCTACCCGTTGAGCACCAATCACATCACACCACCTAGACCCAGCAGTTTCCAATTAAATGTCTTCCCACAATAATACAACTGTTGATAATTTAATTCACCCCTAATTGTTAATCCAACGGATCCACGCTACCATCAACGGGAAAACGACCCATATCTGTATAAATTCATGCCTAATCAATGTTTAATCCTTTACCTTTCCATTTTCATTATTCTGTCTATATTTTTTGCATGTTGAAAGAGCGCCATGAAACCAAATTAAATTGTTTTCAATATTATCTCTGTCATTATCGCCATCCTTTCATCATTACAGATATTTTTATCAGTCTCAACCTCCATTTTTTTAACAAAAACCCTCATTCACCATCAAACCATAGTTCATCATGCCTCCCAAGAAGCAAAGCTAGGTGGAGACTACGAATCCATTGCTCCATCCCTCAATTCACCTTGATCATATTCCTCTGGCCGATAGGGATTACAAAATCCATGAAACCCTATGCGAGCTAGAAGTATTAGAAATGTATTGTTGGCTTGAAGACAAATTCATTGATAAAATTGATGACATTGGAATGTGGGAATCCAATTTTCCCCATTACATTGTTCCCCACACCCACAGTGCCCCTGAATTCATCAGGAAATTTCAAGCCTGTTATGAACCCAATCAGAGAGATATTATTGCACCTTCTTGAGAGATCCTAATCAACATAACTGCCTAAACCATAAACCAAATGATGCATGCCCTATTACAAAGAATGCCACTCCTTTTTCTCAATAAGCACTCATTGAACTATATAAGAAGCTAGACTTTGCAAAAAGGGCTAAAACCAATGAGCCTTTTCTGGCTAAAGGTGCCCATCTACCTAAGAAGAAACCTCCCTAACCATCTTCCATGTTACCCGATTACTAAAAGAGATGCAATTCAACCTCAATTTCACATGGTCATATGATCCATTAGGTGCCATATCCAAACTAAGGGTAGAGAAGAAATCTACACCTTATATTCATACCCACACACCAGAGATTGAGAGGTACATGAATCAACTAGAATGGACTGAAAATACTCTACAAGAGGTTGAAGAGTAATTGGTTTCAACTTCAACATAACATACTCCTGTCCCACAGGAGAAAGTAGGAAAAAGGATCAAAGAACAAGATTCCCCTTCAGTGACAGACACTTCCAGTAAATAATTCACAATCATGTACAGGAAGAACACTAAACTCAATCCCAAGGTAAATCCAGACAAATATTCATAGCAGGAAGTCATCATCATAAACAAAGATACACCTACTTCCTCACAAGTAGGGGATCAAACCACACTCTCTCCTACCACTTCTACTGCTTCTCGGGATAAGTAGAAAGCTATTCAAACCAGCACAGTTGTTATAGGGGAGAAAGAGAAGACTATTTTTTATACAGTTAAGGAGATTAAATTGAAAAATGAAGCTTTGAAGACCATTACAAATAATCAGTTTTGGAAGCATACTTCCAGCTCCGACAGTAGGTTGTTTTCATACTTTGATTCAGAGAAAGGGAAAATGCAAATGGCCTTTCTCCAAGAACAAATTCCTCGGCCCAAGACCTCAGCTGATTATAAAAAGACTGCATTTTAGTTTGATGTTAAAGATATACATCCCATTGATCAAATGGAGATGCATAAGCAGACAAGTGAAATGATTTCATCTACACTTACCAACACTACTATGAGTTTGTCCAAATTACAGGTTTCTTTAGCTAATATCCAATCACAACTCAAAATGGAGAAAGTATCTTCTATGGCTAAGGATTCAAGGATTAAGTCTTTGGAAGACTTAGTAATCAGGATTGGATATGATCCCTCCAATATTAGAGCTGCAGAAGAGGTGATTAAAAAGAAAAATCCTAACATTGCAACATTAAGGAAGTAGCTAAAGTTTCCAGCTATAGAGGACCCTCTGGCCAAATATATTGAAGAGACAGAGTCACATAAAGCAGAAATGATGGAGGCAAAAGTGGAGCACGTTCTATTCCTACAAACACTTTCTTCACATCAAGTACAATGGATGGAGCGGAGCTTCTATATCTCACTATAAAGCAAGAAGAATCTATCAATACAGACAAAGGAGATAAAGAAGCTTCAGGACCAATTGAAATTGTTATAGGATTAGAATTCAAGAAGTGATAGCTCACATGCAGTTGAAGCCCAAAGAGCACAAAGGCTAATTGAAAGGTTACAGAAGTCTGAGAGGGAGTGTAACATTGGAAATACCTTGGGCCAATTTAAAGAGATAAATTGTATTGATAACATTGAGTCCATCAATTAAATCTGGCTTTGCATACAAATCATATTTGAGCAGAAGGAGCTGATAGAGAAGTCAAATGATGCCATTACAAAAATCAAGAAATAACTTGGAGATAAGCCAATCACTGCTAAAAACATTATTATGTTCTTAAATTCTAATAACAAATATGAGTTGGAGGAGTTAGGAGTGGATGATAGGAC
>JAXQQM020070155.1:0-112668 GCA_034641835.2 Pinus albicaulis
TAATTTTCAAATGGACAAAATGAATCAACAGGATGATTAAGGAGCCTACCTGAAGTTTCGCTGAATTCCGACGGTCGGTTGTTCCTGATTTGACGAAACAAGTTTTTAGCTCCAGAGCTCTTTTTCCAAATCAGTTATGCAATAATGAACCAATTGAGAGGTAATTTGTGTATTTATGGCTAAAAATTGAAAATTTTTGCAAAAATTTCCTTATGCTTATTTTTTCGATCTGTCTTATGCTGTATAACTTGATTGCTTGGAAGTGCCTAGTTTGGTATGTTTCAGGTACATTTTGACGATTTTGAGACTTTTCCCGGTTTTTGATCCATGATTTCAGACTCTTCACGGCAGGTATATGATCTTCACTGGCATATAGGTTAGGGAATCACTTTCCATTGCATCTTGCATTCTAGCCTCCATACTGATCACTTGCCTTAGGTCGATCCCATCAGGTCATGAGCATTACACCCTTTTCACTCGCCGATTTTTAATCATGACTTGATGGTAGAGCCTTCCTTTACATGGGCTTCCTAGTTAGTTCCTCGCTATCACTTGTTGCCCATGCTGCTTTTTATGTAGGCTCGGGAGTCCTCTTTAGTCCCGCCATGTCTTCTGTGTTGAAGCTTCATTCTTCTCCTTCATCACTTATCATTTTTTTTGGCTTATACCCTAGAGGCTCCCTGGTGTCGTTAAGTTGTATTACTGCATTGCATATTGGCTACTTGTTTATCCTGGCCTTTAGCCGGCTTCATTTGGACTCGATGTTTAAGCCAACTTTTGACCTTGATTTTCTGTACAAGTTAACCATTGCATGCACTTAGCTATCACGACTTGACACCTTTGTACCCATGGATGGAACGTTCCTCTGAGTATCACTGACCAGTTTTCGCCACCTTGCATCGAGCATAGGATTGTTCCAATCCCAGGAACTAGTGCATCTGCTTTATTGATACTCATTCTATCCATTGTACCATGGCATTCTTTTATTCTTTTTCAGGTTTATTATATGAAAAAGACAAAAAAAAAATTAAATATAACAAAAAGAGCAGGAATGGGATGTATCTTCGTTGTTTTGATGGCAGTACAGAGTCAGTTTGTTGCCCTTGAACAAAGCACATATACTTATATATATTTCTCCTTCATTTGGGATGGTTTTAGTTTTGACCTAGGTTCAGCCTTTACCATGTTTCACTTGTCAGTTCTCCCCCGGTTGGTTATCTCTTCCAATCATATGGAGAGTTTGTTGTGCCTCCTGCATAACAGACTTATACAGTGTCACTTTTTACTGCCATGGTCATCACAGAGTCGTGCTTTTGTTCAAGGGAAGTCTAGCCTGAGTCGGCCATTCTGCGGTGTCTCTGGACTCATTATTCAGTCGGCCTTCCCGGTCTTGTCAGTATCATGTTCTATCACATCAGATGTTTTGATCTTCTGCTCGTGCTGGTTTGAGAAGGTCCCCATTGACTTCTTGCCGGCGGGTTTATCTCTTATCGACTACGACATATTGCTCTGAGAGCAAGCCTAGAGCCGCACCTTGGGCCTATTTTCATTATTGATGCACTTAGCTATCATGACTTGACACCTTTGTACCCATGGATGGAACGTTCCTCTGAGTATCATTGACCAGTTTTCGCCACCTTGCATTGAGCATAGGATTGTTCCAATCCCAGGAACTAGTGCATATGCTTTCTTGATACTCGTTCTATCCATTGTACCATAGCATTCTTTTATTCTTTTTCAGGCTTATTATATGAAAAAGACAAAAAAATCAAATATAACAAAAAGAGTGGGAACGGGATGTATCTTCGTTGTTTTGATGGCAGTACAGAGTCAGTTTGTCGTCCTTGAACAAAGCACATATACTTATATATATTTCCTTCATTTGGGATGGTTTTAGTTTTGACCTAGGTTCAGCCTTTACCATGTTTCACTTGTCAGTTCTCCCCCGGTTGGTTATCTCTTCCAATCATATGAAGAGTTTGTTCTGCCTCCTGCATAACAGACTTATACAGTGTCACTTTTTACTGCCATGGTCATCACGAGTCGTGCTTTTGTTCAAGGGAAGTCTAGCCTGAGTCGGCCATTCTGCGGTGTCTCTTGACTCATTATTCAGTCGGCCTTCCCAGTCTTGTCAGTATCATGTTCTATCACATCAGATGTTTTGGTCTTCTACTCGTGCTAGTTTGAGAAGGTCCCCACTGACTTCTTGCCGGCGGGTTTGTCTCTTATCGACTACGACACATTGCTCTGAGAGAAAACCTAGAGCCGCACCTTGGGCCTATTTCCATCATTGATAGGTGACCTCATGCTCAGCATTTGATCATCATCATGGGTCTTTGACTGAGTGGTTTCCCCTGTGTTCGACGTCAGCACACATTATCACACTTGGGATTCGTGCAGTACCTGGATTTCCATTTGACCCTATCGGTGGATTTCTCGCCTCCGTGTCAGCTTTCATTATTGGTTGGTTCAGAGGGTTTCTTCCGTGCGCTAGCTTCATCTTGTGCACGTCGGAAACGTACTTCGGTTTTGGTTCCATCACTTTACTTCGTCCGATTCCTTCCAAATCTTGGCCTGCGGGTTACACTCGCGCTGGACTGATGTGGGATGCCTTAATTCCTTCCTTCCAGCAGATCTTTTCCCATCGACTCCAACTCATTGCTCTGGGAATAAGGTCTAGAGTCTTTTTGTCAGTACCTTAGGGTTTGCAGTCATCAGTGGCAGACTCTTCACTATCGACAGTGGGGATTCATCATTGCCTTCTGATTGGTAGATTCTTTCAAGTGTTCAACTTCAACTCATTCATTCGCACTTGTTAGATTGTACTGGGGCACCTTGACACTCATTTTCATTATTGGTGGGTTGTCTCGCGTTGGTTAACGATATACATCATTGACCGGTAATCCAACGATTTCTCACATGGTCGACTTCAGCTCATTTATTCCCATTGTGTAGAATTGTGCCATAGTGATCGGTGAAGACCTTGGGTTGCATCAGCATTCTTCGGTTCACTTTTGACAGTCCATTCAGTTTCTGCCAGTGATGCCGTCCACCCTTATATGTTGCAGTTCAGTACAGCAGCATCTTATATGTTGGCTCCTGAGTTGCGTGATTGTACCGTTTGTTCCACCTCTTATGATTCGGTACTTGGAGATTCAGTTACTTATTTGATCAGACATCCAGTTGCACCATCTTTGATCAGCTTTCTATATGTGATACTTGGACATTGATTCAGACTTGTATTTCCGGGCCATGCTCAGATGATTCATTGTGTACTTTCAGTTCAACTATACTTGTATACATGTTGGATCTATTCAGTACTTTCTATATGATGTATTTTTGACTGAGCATGGGTATGCCCACCTCAGCATGAGTTGACTCTCTGTTTCCTTTCATTGGTTTTTGGCAGGCTGAAATCTGGTGAAGTCCTCTCTTGTCCTTGCGAAGTTCTTTCTATGTGCATAATACATTTCGGCCATCATGTACCCCTTCTGACCTCATATATTAGGGGGCATCTGTTATAGCATCATTTCTCACCTTGACATGATTCATGATTTCCTCTATGGCTTTTTGGGCACCCATTCCTACAGACTTGGACAAATTCACTTAAAAACAGTGTAAAATCCCTCATACGCGACTATGCCCGTGTTTTTACGCGTGTATACGCGAGTTCAGCTAGACTTTTCCGCGTATGCAATTAAAATGATTAAAAATATATATAAAAAATCCCTAATTTCGCGCTAGGTCGATGGTTACTCAGGTAGTTCAACCACCCCAGCCCATGGCCAACTGTTTCCAACTGCTGAAACTACTTGGAGGGACTATAAAAAGCCCTCATGTGTATGGCCTAAGGGGGAGAGAGAATTATTAATATTATACTCTGTTGGTATTCCCTATCCAAGTCTGATTCCCCGTGCCTCCTGCACTTTCCCAGTTCATTGTAGGAAACCCTTGTTTCCTTGAGATACACATCCCTTCATATGTTATCTCGTATGCACCAGTTTGGAAGGAGTCTTAGCGAGGCAAGGGCTGGACGGATCCGGACGACGGTCTGCGAAGGCCTTGGAAGGATCAGGTGATCTCTCCACGTGTTACTTTTGTACATGCTATTTATAATACAGAAGTACCATGTTGTTCCCGAAATAAACGTGTTAGTGTATGCTTTTATGTATGAGAATATTTGTTATACAAGCATTCATTATGATTTATTTAATGTTTTATATGAATCTCACTGACATTTAGAGTAGATATATGTTGTACAACTTGTCCTTTGTGCTGGTTTCTTCTTGTATTTCAGGTTAAGAAGGAAGGACGGTTGCAGGGGGTTTGGACCCCACGTGGATCTACTTCAACCGTAGGACCTACGGGTAACTCTCTCATTCTACTCTATTTAGTTTTTCTGAACGTGCATGGTTGTGTGAGTCTCTGTTAAGTAGCATGCCCCTGCTATGTGGAGGTTGTATCCCAACCAACCTCTAGGGTGATATTTCCCCGAAACAGAACTGGTGACTCCGCTGGGGATCACATTCTTGTGATTCTCTTGTTGGGTTGTTTCAGCTATTTGGTAGGTTGCCAACAGTTTTATCTTTCATTTGCAGTGCAGTTTATTTTCTTGCAGTCAGTCTGAAGTCTTGGTGTCTTTTCCAGGCTTGTTCTTTTTGTTTTTTTTTCATTATTTACCTTTGCATACGCACCTTCTTTTTCACACAGTCGCGTATACACGCTAGTTTGTCTGAAGGAAACCGCGTATACGCGAGTTTCACTTAGAACAGACGCGTATGCACGCTGGTTGCACAACTGTGAAGCCGCGTATACCTAGGCAGATTTTGAAATTTTGGGATTCTTGACTTTTTGGTCCTTTCTGGCTGTGGAGGCCTGTGTCTACAGAGTCTCTGTACTTACTGGAGTGTGAAGGAAGTGGTTTCATGTCTTTTCTCTCTTTCGTTTGAGTGGAAACTAGTCTTTTGGCAAAAGTTTTGTTTCTGGTGCTGGCACTTCTGGATTGAGTTCCAAGATCGCTTTCTGAGCATTCTTGGTTGTTCTGCTTTATCAGAACAGAGAGCTTCTGCTCACTGACTCGCTCCTATCTTTGTGTTGTGCTTTGCATTGCGATTTTTGCTTCGTTTCTGATTGGTTTTCGTGAGTTCCATAGGCTAGGGTTTTGTTGCAATTTTCGAAGAACTTTTCTTGCTTCTTTGGAGTCTTTGTTTGCAACGAAGTTTGCACTATTTGTCTAGGCTGAGTGGCTGAGTTTTTGGTCTTTCGTTGCTCTTATTGATCTTGCTACTGTTAGCTTTATAAGGTTTGGGAGCATTGTTGAAGTTTGTGCTTGAAATTCGGTCTCGTTTTGGTTTGGATTTTGATAGTTGTGCTTGGTCTTTTCGAGCTCTCTCTTTATAAAACTAAAAAGCTCAAAAAACATTTGTTTTTCTTTTTGTTTTTGCATTTCAAAAACTCAAAAAACATTTGGCCTTGTTTTTGTTTTTGTTGTTGCATTTTCATTTTCGTTTTGCTATAACTTTTGAAGTTTTTGTGAAGTTTCTTCCTTTAGTTTTAGGCTTGATTTTGAGGAGGATTTGTCATTTGATTTCTTCTTCTTATTGTTAAGTGTTTTGGTGTCCTTATTTTAAGAGTTCTTGATTTCAAGAATTAGCTTATTGGACAACAGAAGAAGAGTTAAAACTGAAGGAGCTTTTTGGGAAATTTCACTTTGTTTTAAGAGATCTTTTGCATCTTAGGATTTACATGCTTGTAGTGATTTGCATTTAAGTGCATTTAATCATTTAGTTAGCTTCTTAGTTTTTGTGAGTGTGAGTTTGCTTTTTGAAAAGAAAAAATACAATTTTTAGTCTCGTAGAACCTGTATAAAGATTACTTTTCATCGAAAGACAAAGAACTGCATGTGCATGTAGTTAAGTTTTTATTAATTTCTTTTGCGTCAAAACACCATTGGTTTCATCTCCATATCCTTGTGACTTAATATAACAGCCCTTAAAATAAGCGATTTAATATAAAATCAACTAGCAAGTTTTACTAAGTGTCAATCACCAACTAGCTAGGTTGTAGGGCCTTGGAATAGGTGAGTGGAGAGTTAACTCTCCAAGGCCGCTCAAACAAACATAGAAGTTGATTAAATTGAGCGAAATCCAACTCCGTGAGGTGGACTGGGAAAGCTCTCATCCGAGAGTCAAGCATGAGGGGAAGTGAAGGTTGAGAAGAGGGATACCCCCCCTCCGATTAGCTGAATCTGACCTCAAGACCGTTCCGCCCAGCTTCTAATACGGATTGGTGTCCATAGTTGCTTATCCTAGGTTCCACACAGGTGACTGCGGGGGGGAATACCCGTGGTACCTGAGGCAGACGTCGCATCACTTCGACAATACTTAAAGTGCCCTTGCGAAGCTTGGGTGTAGTAGAAGCAAGGCGTTGTCATTTGGAGGTCGGCGTAACTGCTTCTGATACCTTCGCTAGTTGTTCTGGGCCCTAATCATCCCCGACTGCTTTCGGAAGGCCCTATACTTCGCTTTCCTGTATTTTGGTGTCCGGTCCTCATCACCCGGAGCGGAAATACTTGGAGGCTGTTTGCTTGCTGTTTCTCAGGGATTTTTATTTTAGTGAGTGCTCTGTGCTCCTAGCTTGCCTAGCTTTTCACTTTTTTTGAGTCTAATATAATAAATCTATAAAAGTGGCTGATCAAGCGCCTCGACGTTCGAGGAGAATCTGGGGGTTATCTCCCGAGAGTGCAGAGCCTTCTTCGAGAAGGCATAGGAGTGATTTAGCAGGTGGTTACCACCCTGTGGAGTCTGACGCTATGGAGAGAGATCCTCCACCAAGGTCTGAAGGTTTCATAGCTGATTCTCGTGTCGGTCCCGAGAGGAGCGTTCCGCTCACCTCGCGAGTTTTGTTTCCTCAGGAAGGAGATTTTCAAATTGAAGACGTACCTGAGCCTCCTGCTACAGGTCCATCTCCTCTTCCTCCTGATCATCCGTTTGTTATTCAGTACATCAGACCGGAGTCGGAGAGACCGCCGGATCTTCCGTATCATTCTTATCTTTCGATGGCCACGACTGGGAACGCGGCTTCTACCGTGAGTGCTGCAGGCATTCAGACTCCTGCTTCTGTCGAAGCAGGGGGCAATATTGCTTCATCTTCGATTGCTTCTAGTGCTACTGTGTTTGGCTCTGGGTTCACCCAAGCACACGCTTCTCATTCTGGTCCCTTCTGTTCAGGGATGTCCATTAGTGGAAGTCCCTCTTTTACCTTTTCTGCTGCTTCAGCTGGATCTACGCCCATGTCTAACATAGCTAGTGGGTCAGCTTCGTTTTAGGGTTTCCCCTTTGGGACTGGGCACATTCCTAGTTCCAGTCCTTCTTTAGGGTCGTTTATGTTTACGTCCCAGACCCAGAGTTTCAACCCCTGGTCTAGGGGGCAAAGTTCGACTACTTTTACAGGATGGAATCCTGTGTTTACTACGGCTGGGGAAGGGAACCAGTTCTTCGCAGGTCATCAAGGGAATGCTTCTTTCCCTTCGTCGAGTGCATATCAGTCCTTTTCTCCTCTGTCTAACGCTTGGAACCCCTATCAGGGGCTCTCCTCTTCAATCAATACTTCAGCGGGGGGAACTGGTCTGGGCTTTGGTAACTCGGCGTGGGGAGGAGGTTCTTCTCCGTTTTCTACGAGTCCTTTCTGGAAGCCTGGTGCCTCATCAAATCCAGGCTATTCTTTTCAGAATGTTGGGAATCCATCCCCTCAAGGATGGAATTCTCAGGCTCCGCCTCGCTTACCGTTTCTGGCAATGTTAAACTTGCCAGATTTGTCGAAGTTGACTAATGACCCGATCCGTTATAGTCCGGGGTGGCCTCCGGTCCCAACCAAACTTCCTTCAGACATTCCTAAGTTTGAAGGCAAGAGTGGAGAGGACCCGGTGGACCACATTACCACTTTCCACTTATGGTGCTCTCCGAACTCCCTGATCGATGACTCGATTAGGTTGAGATTATTTCAACGCACCCTAACTGGGAATGCTGCCAAATGGTATATCGAGCTCACTGGGGGAATTTTCGCCACATTTGGAGAACTGGATGTCACATTTCTAAACCATTTTTAGTTGCTTGTCAGATATGAGGCTGGGATCGAACTCCTGGCTAATTTTAAGCAGGATGAGGCAACTCACATTTCTGATCACATTCAGGAATGGAGGAGAAGGAAGAGGCTTATCAAAGCCCATATTCCAGGTGAGTTCCTTCTCGAGTGGTTTTTGAAATCACTGCAGTCAGATATTTCGAAGGATGTATCCCTATCTGGGGTATTTTTCGAGGAGCAGGCCATTTTTAGGGCCCAGTAGTTAGAACTGGTCTATTCTCAGTCTGGGGTACTTTATAAGTATTTTCCCAATGCTCCTCGCTCCAAATTGGATTTGTCGAAACCTAAACCTGGTCCGCATGGTGACGGACTTGTCGGATCGGTCAGTAGTAGTGCAGCCAGCCTGCTTAATCAACTACAGCAGTTGTCTTTACAATCTGCTCCTTCTGGTCAGGCTGTGCCTGCTGATTCATCACCTTCCCACTCTTTGTCCATAAATGTTGTCCAAGCTTCTGATCCCAAAGGAAATCAACAATCCGATGGGAAGAAGAAAGGACGAAATAACAAGAAGAAGGGCAAGAACGGGAAGGGAAATGCAAATAAAACCAACGAGCGTGTTGGTGAGGGTCAAAAGGAGAAAAAGAAAGTGAAGTTTCCATGCAAGCTTTGTGCTGGAGACCATCTCACACACCTTTTCCCTAAAATTCAGGATGCTCAGCGCCTGTTATCCCAGCAGGGTTCTTCTAGTTCCCAGGCTATGTTAACAAACCCTTTTCCCCAAGGGCAGCAATTAGTTGTTGGCGTGAACCAAAATCCTGGGGCTTCCTCTGGAGGTACCCAGGAAGGGGAAATTCCATCGAACATTTTTATGATGAGTGCTCACGTGGATATCGCTACGAGATCCCGTGATTATGGCGGAGAGGAATCTTCGAAAGCTAAGGAAGTTCCTGATGCTACTGAGCCGCTTCACATTACGAAGCCAACTGTTGAGTCTATGCCTCGGATGCCAAAAGCATCTTCTAAGCGGTCAACGATTAATCCGAACGTGAGGGCTGCCCAGAACTACTCGATTGTAGAAGATCTGGCGCAGAGTCCTTGTGCTATGTCAGCTTTAGAGGTACTCCGGTCTTGTCCGGCTCAGCGCAGTGCTTTGCTCACTGCCATTGGGGCTATTGATCCGAAAAATTCTCTTCTGATTACTTTTGATATGACTAATTTTAAGAAGAGACTTCCTCATCACATGGCATTTCACATTAGATCGTCGTATCGAAAGACCAATATCTTTCGAACGGTTGTTGATGAGGGTGCTTCTACCTACGTGATGTCTCTCGCATGCTGGAAGACATTTGGATCTCCCAAAGCTGTTCCATCTAGCACTGTTCTTACTGCATTCGATGGTCATTCTCACAGACCCCATTGTATTGTCCCGGCTTTGCCCATCTATGTTGGGGGAAAAACCGTTGACATAGAGGTTGAGGTAGTGGATGCAGCCTTGGACTACAACCTTCTGTTGGGGAGGAACTGGATATATGAGATGGATGCTATTGCATCCTCACTATTTCGAATTGTATGTTTTCCCCACGAAGGGAGGATTGTCACAGTGGATCAACTGGATTGTCCTCCTGTAGACCTGGATGCGCCTTCTGACTCATCTGTTCCTAAGTTGGATAATACTAAGGCGCCTATTGAGAATCTAGGAGTTGGAATGTATTCTTCCTTGATGGGAACTTTTGATCTTCCTCCTCCTAAGGTTCATATTAATGCTATTTCATCCTCCAAGGCTCCCCTTCGAAGAGAGTTCTTTCGAACTCATTATTTTTCGGACCCTTGGACCTTACCTTCTCCTAATGCCACATTGGAGGAAGGTCAAGTGGGTGGTATGGAATTTCCGATTTCTACAGCTGAGATTGCATATCAGTCTATTGTTGACACTGCAGAGTCTGATCCAGCTCCTCTTTCGCCGGAAGAGTTGGATGGTGATGTGGCTCCGGCTTGGACGCTTACTTCTTCTTCTGCCCAGGATTGTCTAGATACCACTCTTCCATATGAAGAGGCCATCCTGGAAGCGATGACAGGTATAGATAGACCGTGGGATGATTTGCATCATCGGTCTTACTTCCTACCTGACTTGAGCGAAGTCGAAACAAGTTTTCCAAGTCCTCAGTCTCCTGGTCCTGTTCACCCAGTCTTGAGCCCTTTGGCACCAACACAGGTATATGCTGAAGGGAACATGGTTGTGATCTCTCCTACTATCCCGGTGAACATCTCCAAGGATCCCAACATTATCGAGAATGTCTTCATTGGAGCTGAATGTTCCCGTGAAGAGATTCAAATCTATACCGAGCTCTTCAAAGAGTATAGGGATGTTTTTGCTTGGTCTTATGAGGAAATGCCTGGCATAGACCCATCTATTGTCCAGCATGATATCAAGACGTATGAAAACGCTAAGCTAGTCAGGAAAAAACTTCGTCCGGTTAATCCTAGGAAGGCAGCAGCTATCAAAGCTGAAGTTGAAAAGTTGCTTAAGGCGGGATTCATTTTCCCAGTTCCTCTGACTGAATGGGTTTCAAACCCCGTTCCCGTTGATAAAAAGCAAGGAACGATTCGAGTATGCATCGATTTCAGAGACCTGAATAAGGCGTGTCCTAAAGATAATTACCCCACACCTTTCATTGATCAGATTATTGACGAGTGTGCCGGTAACGAGATTTTTTCCTTCATGGACGGTTTTTCTGGTTATAATCAAATTACTATCCATCCAGAAGATCAACATAAGACCGCATTTATTTGTCCCTGGGGTACGTTTGCATATAAGAAAATGCCTTTTGGTCTCAAAAATGCTGGGGCTACCTTCCAGCGGGCCATGTCTTACGCCTTCCACGACATCAAAAAGATTATCGAGGCATACTTAGATGATTTAGCTGCTCATTCTCGAAAGAGGATGGATCATCCTGGTCACCTCCGGCAAATATTTGAAAGATGTCATTTTTATAAAATTCGATTGAATCCGAACAAGTGCATTTTCGCGGTTACATCCAGTCGGCTATTGGGATTCATTGTGTCTAGGGAAGGGATAAGGGTAGATCCCTTCAAGGTTGAGGCAATACTTCGATTGCCTCCCCCGTCTTCCATCCGTCAGCTTCAAAGTCTTCAAGGAAAGTCTAATTTTCTTCGGAGGTTTATCGTCAATTATGCTGAGATTACAAAGGGATATATGAGACTGTTGAAGAAAGGAGTTCCTTTTCTTTGGGATGACTACGCTCAACGCTCGTTCGATGCTTTGAAAAAGGCATTGACCTCTGCTCCTTTACTGAGTCCACCCGATTATAGCAGAGATTTTCTTTTGTATCTGGCTACAGCAGAATCTACCATTGGTATGGTTCTGGTTCAGGAGGATGATGCTCTGGCCGAGCATGTTATTTACTACCTTAGTCGAGGACTGGTAGGACCTGAACTGCGATACACCCCGATAGAAAAATTAGCCTTAGCAGCAGTTCATGCTGTGCAGCGACTCCGGCATTATATTATTCTTCGCAAAACTTATGTCTTGGCGGCTGCCAATCCATTTCAGTTTGTCCTCAGCAGGCGAGTGATTGGGGGCAAATATAATAGATGGATTGTGATTTTACAAGAATTTGATCTCGAGTTCATGTCTGCCAAATCCAAGAAGTCATTAGTCTTTGCGGAATTGATCTCCGAGTTGCCTTGTGGAGAGGAGATGATCTATGATGAGTCCTTTCCGGATGAACACTTGTTTCTGATCTCTCCACAAGATCCTTGGTATGGGGATATCATTGTGTATCTCCAGACTGCGAAGTTTCCCTCTTCTTTTTCGAAAGATGAGCGTCGTAAGCTGCGTCACTCAGCCAAGAATTATCTGATTATTGGTGATGCTTTGTACCATCGAGGGGTTGATTCAATCTTAAGACGCTGCTTGACTTTCGAAGAAGCTGAGGCTGTGCTCAATGATTCTCACAGTGGAGCTTGTGGGGGTCATTTATCTGGGCTTGCTACAGCCCAAAAGATTTTGCGTGCTGGATACTTTTGGCCCTCGATTTTCAAGGATTGTATTGAATCGGTCAAAATGTGTCATCCTTGTCAAGTGTATACTCGAAAAATGCGCGCTCATCCAGCTCCCCTTTTTCCAGTCGTTACTGTCGGACCCTTTACAAAGTGGGGTATGGATTTTACTACTTGTAACCCGCCTTCGGCAAAAGGTCACAAGTACATTATCGTAGCAGTAGACTACTTTACGAAGTGGGTCGAGGCTATGCCTACTTTTGGGAACGATGGTGAGACTGCAGCTTTGTTCTTTTTCAACCAAGTTATTTCTCGTTTCGGTATACCTAGAGAGATTGTCACTGACCATGGCAGTCACTTTCAGAATAGTATGATGGCTGAGTTGGCTCTCAAGTTGGGTTTCTGGCAGGAGCATTCATCTCCATATTATCCTCAGGCCAATGGGCAAGTGGAAGCCATGAATAAATCCTTGAAGACAATTCTTCAAAGGACAATTGATAAACATAGATCCAACTGGCATATTATGCTATATCCTGCACTTTGGGCATACAGGACGTCAGTTAAAACTGCAACTGGCTTTACTTCGTTTCAGTTAGTCCACGGGGTGGAATCCGTATTTCCCATTGAATGCGAGATTCCTTCCCTTAAATTAGCTGTTGAGCTTCTTCCTGACACTTCTAGTCTGGCAGAACAGCTTCTTCATCTGGAACATCTCGATGAGCAGCGTCGAGATGCCGCCACGATGAATGAAGCGCATAAAAACCGAGTAAAGGTTCAGTACGATAAGGCGGTTAAGCCTAGGGTATTTTCCGAAGGTGACCTTGTTTTGGTCTATGCCCAAGAAAAAGATGCCTTGGGGGCAGGAAAGTTTAAATCGATGTGGTATGGCCCCTATATCGTTAAAAAATCCCTTAAGAAAGGAGCTTATACCTTGGTTGACTTCGAAGGGAACGAGTTGCCGGAGCCCCGCAACGGGCTCTATTTGAAGAAGTATTATGCCTAGGCTTCGGCCTGGCATCTTGCTTTTGTATATATTTGTAGTTTTTGCTTTGTACATATCTGATTGATTTTCGATTTTTGATGAGATGGTGATGTTTTTGATCTGCTTTGGCAGGTTGTGTTGGATGTTATGAGTCATTTTGGTTTCGCCGATGGTTCTAGTAGACACACCCGGAACTTAGCTTCCGCGGCTTGGGTGCTTCATTATCCTTCCGGTCAGCTGTTGGTATCAAGAGGGGTCTGCATTGGTCCTGCTTCCAATAACGTAGCAGAATACACTGCAGTCATTCATCTACTCTCGGAGGCAATATCTTTAGGTGTTGATTCGTTGGTAGTTTTCTTGGACTCTCAGCTGGTGGTGTCACAGTTGAACAACACTTATCGGGTACGAGATCCATTTTTATTACGATTGTTTTTGAGGGTACGTTTGTTACAAAGGTCATTTCAATTTTTAACATTCATTCATATTCCTCGAGCTGACAATTGGTTTGCTGACTCATTAGCTAATCAAGCGTTGGATTGGCATATTAATCATTCAATTCAATAAATTTTTAATCATCAAAAACATCATACATTTGATACATTTATCACATCACATCAAATATCGTTGTATATATATCATCGGAGTGTCAAAAACTTTACAAAATTTGGATCCATAATCTCGTACAAAATTTGGGCTTATGCCCCATCATGTTCAGTCTCAAAAAAGAATATACAGTCATCTAATATATAAAATCTGTCTACTCCTGAGGACCCTGCCCAGAAGTCGTGTTCCTATAGAACATAACTGTAGTGGCCACACGGCGGAATAGTCTAACCCAGTCCCGGGGTACTCCTAAAACTCGTCTCTGGACGGCTTCCGGCAAGTCCTCCACGGTAGCCATAGGGATTTGGCGGGTCAGTCCCTCCAAGTTTCTCTGCACGACCTGGAGAGTCCTGTCGGAATCCACTGTCTCTGCCTCGCCCCTGCGACGCTTATGGCGTGGGAGACCCTCAAGTCGAACTGGTCCAACATCTGAAACATGATCATTTTTTGTTAGTCATTATGAATCCAATCAAAAACATGTGTGTTTTTCATTTTTCATACATATTTGAAAAAATCCAAAAAAAATCATATAAGTCAAAAAAATTTGCAAAACTTACCGACTGCTCCCCATGCTGTGCCAGGTGGAAGTACTAGATCTGGATCTCCTCGGAAATCCATCCCGGCATAGGGATAGTCGTCCACTACGATGATCTATTCTCCCCACCACAGGAAGAACTCATCGTCCCATGAGGTTCGGGGTACTTCGCTGCCCCCCAGTCTCTTCATCATGTCTGCCCAACGGGCGATTCCTGGGTCCCGCGGGCTGCTGATAGTCGAGATGACTCTGGGTCTCAAAGCTGGAATCCTCTCAAAGAAGAATGTTGTCAAAATGGTCCCATAGCCAAAGTGTTTTGTTTTTTCTTGGCGAATGGAGGTCAGCTGTTGTTTCATGTTCAGTAGCAGGGCTGTGCACCAATCGTACACATGAACCAAACACTCTACTGCGATGCTCATTTGCGTCCTGGATGCCTGATGTAGTGAGGCAGATCCTGCCACTCTGCCGATGGTGAACAGGAGGATTTTCATGTGCAAATCCCTGATATCTCTAATTGCAATCTGTGTTCCAACCTTTTTGGAATTATCTACGCAATATAGGTGGACATAATCTTCCACGGTCAACCCTCCCAGGGGCTTTCCGTGCAAGTCTACTGGTTCTCCCCTCCTGGAGAGTCCAGTGATGAAATATATATCCTCCACTTCTATGCGTAGTGGCATCTGATCAATTATGAAGCAATCCTGATCTGGTTCCCAGTAATTTATGAGCATTTCTAGCAATCGCACATTTCTTTTCATATTGGGCATTTTAAAGAATTTGAACAATCCGCAGTTTCGGAGGATATTTTGTGCTACGCGATCCTGCATGACCTCTTGGTCTATTGCGTTGTGCTCACGTTCCCTCCATGAAATGGTCATCCTGAGAAATTTCATCAAAATTTGCATTAGAAACGCTTTTTAAGTTTCGGACCTACGCATACGCGACTTTCCCTGTGCACAGTCGCGTGTATACGCAACTTGCCTTCATTAAACCCGCGTATGCGCAGATACGCAATTTTTAGCAAGGGTTTTAAAGCAAAAAATCACTTAATTTTAATTTCCAAATGGACAAAATGAATAAACAGGATGATTAAGGAGCCTACCTGAAGTTTCGCTGAGTTCCGACAGTCGGTTGTTCCTGATTTGACGAAAGAAGTTTTTTGCTCCAGAGCACTTTTTCCAAATCAGCTATGTAATAATGAACCAAATGAGAGGTAATTTGTCTATTTATGGCTAAAAAATTGAAAATTTTCGCAAAATTTCCTTATGCCTATTTTTTCGATCTATCTTAAGCTGCATAACTCGATTGCTTCGAAGTGCCCACTTTGGTATATTTTCAGGTACATTTTGACGATTTTGAGATTTTTCCCGGTTTTTTATCCATGATTTCCGACTCTTCACGGCAGGTATATGATATTCACTGGCATATAGGTTAGGGAAATCACTTTCCGTTGCATCTTGCATTCTAGCCTCCATACTGATCACTTGCCTTAAGGTCGATCCCATCAGGTCATGAGTATTACACCCATTTCACTCGTCGATTATTTAATCATGACTTGATGGCAGTTCCTTCCTTTACATGGGCTTCCTAGTTAGTTCCTCACTATCACTTGTTGCCCATGCTGCATTTTATGTAGGCTCGGGAGTCCTCTTTAGTCCCGCCATGTCTTATGTGTTGAAGCTTCATTCTTCTTCTTCATCACTTATCATTTTTTCTGGCTTTTACCCTAGAGGCTCCCTGGTGTCGTTAAGTTGTATTACTGCATTGCATATTGGCTACTTGTTTATCTTGGCCTTTAGCCGGCTTCATTTGGACTCAATGTTTAAGCCAACTTTTGACCTTGACTTTCTGTACAAGTTAACCATTGCATGCACTTAGCTATCACGACTTGACACCTTTGTACCCATGGATGGAACGATCCTCTGAGTATCACTGACCAGTTTTCGCCACCTTGCATTGAGCATAGGATTGTTTCAATCCCAGGAACTAGTGCATCTGCTTTCTTGATACTCGTTCTATCCATTGTACCATAGCATTCTTTTATTCTTTTTCAGGCTTATTATGAAAAAGACAAAAAAATCAAATATAACAAAAAGAGCGGGAACGGGATGTATCTTCGTTATTTCGATGGCAGTACAGAGTCAGTTTTGTCGCCCTTGAACAAAGCACATATACTTATATATTTCCTTCATTTGGGATGGTTCTAGTTTTGACCTAGGTTCAGCCTTTACCATGTTTCACTTGTCAGTTCTCCCCCGGTTGGTTATCTCTTCCAATCATATGGAGAGTTTGTTGTGCCTCCTGCATAACAGACTTATACAGTGTCACTTTTTACTGCCATGGTCATCACGAGTCGTGCTTTTGTTCAAGGGAAGTCTAGCCTGAGTCGGCCATTCTGCGGTGTCTCTTGACTCATTATTCAGTCGGCCTTCCCGGTCTTGTCAGTATCATGTTCTATCACATCAGATGTTTTGGTCTTATGCTCGTGCTGGTTTGAGAAGGTCCCCATTGACTTCTTGCCGGCGGGTTTGTCTCTTATCGACTACGACACATTGCTCTGAGAGAAAACCTAGAGCCGCACCTTGGGCCTATTTCCATCATTGATAGGTGACCTCGTGCTCAGCATTTGATCATCATCATGGGTCTTTAACTGAGTGGTTTCCCCTGTGTTCGACGTCAGCACACATTATCACACTTGGGATTCGTGCAGTACCTTGATTTCCATTTGACCCTATCAGTGGATTTCTCGCCTCTGTGTCAGCTTTCATTATTGGTTGGTTCAGAGGGTTTCTTCTGTGCGCTAGCTTCATCTTGTGCATGTCGGAAACGTATTTCGGTTTTGGTTCCGTCACTCTACTTCGTCCGATTCCTTCCAAATCTTGGCCTGCGGGTTACACTCGCGCTGGACTGATGTGGGATGCCTTAATGCCTTCCTTCCAGCAGATCTTTTCCCATCGAATCCGACTCATTGCTCTGGGAATAAGGTCTAGAGTCTTTTTGTCAGTACCTTAGGGTTTGTAGTCATCAGTGGCAGACTCTTCGCTATCGACAGTGGGGATTCATCATTGCCTCCTGATTGGTAGATTATTTCAAGTGTTCGACTTCAACTCATTCATTCGCACTTGTTAGATTGTACTAGGGCACCTTGACACTCATTTTCATTATTGGTGGGTTGTCTCGCGTTGGTTAACGGTATACATCATTGACCGGTAATCCAACGATTTCTCACATGGTTGACTTCAGCTCATTTATTCCCATTGTGTAGAATTGTGCCGTAGTGATCGGTGAAGACCTCGGGTTGCATCAGCATTTCTCGGTTCACTTTTGATAGTCCATTCAGTTTCTGCCAGTGATGTCGTCCACCCTTATATGTTGCAGTTTAGTACAGCAGCATCCTATATGTTTGCTCACGGGTTGCGTGATTGTACCGTTTGTTCCACCTCTTATGATTCGGTACTTGGAGATTCAGTTACTTCTATGATCAGACATCCAGTTGCACCATCCTTGATCAGCTTTTTATATGTGATACTTGGACATTGATTCAGACTTGTATTTCCGGGCCATGCTCAGATGATTCATTGTGTACTTTCAGTTCAGCTATACTTGTATACATGTTGGATCTATTCAGTACTTTCCATATGATGTATTTTTGACTGAGCATGGGTATGCCCGCCTCGGCATGAGTTGACTCTCTGTTTTCTTTCATTGGTTTTTTGGCAGGCTGAAATCTGGTGAAGTCCTCTCTTGTCCTTGCGAAGTTCTTTCTATGTGCATAATACATTTCGGCCATCATGTACCCCTTCTGACCTCATATATTAGGGGGCATCTGTTATAGCATCATTTCTCACCTTGACATGATTCATGATTGCTCTATGGCTTTTTGGGCACCCATTCCTACAGACTTGGACAAATTCACTTAAAAACAGTGTAAAATCCCTCATACGCGACTATGCCCGTGTTTTTCCGCGTGTATACGCGAGTTCAGCTAGACTTTTCCACGTATGCAATTAAAATGATTAAAGAATATATATAAAATCCCTAATTTCACGCTAGGTCGATGGTTACTCAGGTAGTTCAACCACCCCAGCCCGTGGCCAACTGTTTCCAACTTCTGAAACTACTTGGAGGGACTATAAAAAGCCCTCATGTGTATGGCCTAAGGGGGAGAGACAATTATTAATATTATACTCTGTTGGTATTCCCTATCCAAGTCTGATTCCCCGTGCCTCCTGCACTTTCCCAGTTCATTGTAGGAAACCCTTGTTTCCTTGAGATACACATCCCTTTATATGTTATCTCGTATGCACGAGTTTGGAAGGAGTCTTAGCGAGGCAAGGGCTGGACGGATCCGGACGACGGTCTGCGAAGGCCTTGGAAGGATCAGGTGATCTCTCCACTTGTTACTTTTGTACATGCTATTTATAATACAGAAGTACCATGTTGTTCCCGAAATAAACGTGTTAGTGTATGCTTATATGTATGAGAATATTTGTTATACAAGCATTCATTATGATTTATTTAATGTTTTATATGAATCTCACTAACATTTAGAGTAGACATATGCTGTACAACTTGTCCTTTGTGTTGGTTTCTTCTTGTATTTCAGGTTAAGAAGGAAGGACGGTTGCAGGGGGTTTGGACCCCACGTGGATCTACTTCAACCGTAGGACCTACGGGTAACTTTCTCATTCTACTCTATTTGGTTTTTCTGAACATGCATGGTTGTGTGAGTCTCTGTTAAGTAGCATGCCCCTGCTCTGTGGAGGTTGTACCCCAACCAACCTCTAGGGTGAGATTTCCCCGAAACACTAAGAACTGGTAGCTCCAGTGCTACTATTAATCCTTTAGAGTAAAATTTTGAAATTTTGCTAAGCTTCTCCTCAAGCTTTAATGATTTCTGCAAGAAGGACTCGGACTGCACCTACTAAAAAAAATGCTTTGCTCAACCTACCTTGAGCTTATTTTCACATTCCTAACTACCCTATTAGTTGCAATCTCCATTTGTAGCTCAAGGAACATGAAAATTCCAATGAAGACATTCATTGATCTGATCTGACACTTGAATCTCTTGACTGTGCTTGAAGCAAAAATAAACATAATACTAAAATAACCGAGGCAACATGAGATGTAACTGATCTTCAAGATGAAAATATAACTAGAAATCTGAAAAGTAAATCTTTTCCATGTAGTTAGTTATAGAACCATAGAAGACATAATCTGTTTGGAGCTTCTCATGACATTCTGCAACTGTGGACCACATATACATGCTTTGATCAACCAGATAAGACATCAGTTGTGTGCTCTCAAATTGCATTTCAAACTGATTTTCAAAATTAGTGCACTCTTCCTCAATCTCAAAGGAGAAAGGTAGAAACACTCTCTCTTTGTGTTCTGCCATGGAAAGCTTTTGAAAAGAAAGATCATGATCATGAAGACTATATGATTGAATTTGACCTTGTAAATCTTCAATGTCTTTCTCAATGTTCTTAGCAACTTTATCCAAAAATTTAATCTTGTCTTCTGTTTTTCACTCAAATGATTTTAGATAAGAAGACAAGATCAAAGAAAAATTTTCATCTATTTCTTCATTAATATTATCATCATTCCATTGTTTGAAACCTTGAATTGAAGGAGATTTTGCCACCAACTCTGTTCTGTCTATCCATTCCTCCAAAAACATAAGCCCAAAGTCTGCAAATGACTTAATTGATCTGACAGGAAAAATTTCAATCCACTGTTTACATTTCCCTTGAAATGAATCATAGAACAAAATAATGCAAACATCTTCATGTTTGACTCTAAGAAGCTCAGTAAAATCACATAAATTTGATATATGCTTCAAAGTCAAACTCAAATCTTCTCCATTGAATTTTGGACCATTCCTTAAAAAATATGTATCCTTAGGAAAATTATTTGGGAAACCGTGAATTCCTGAAAAATTTATACATGCATACCTTGAAAGAAGAATGGCAGCAAATAAGTTCTTCATAAGTCCAGTGGAATCACCAAGAATCTATGAATTTTATAATTCTTCAACAATGGAGTCGCCAAGGTAGTTTTGCAGCCTCGAAAATATTTCTGAGCTCCTGCTACCTTCAAGAGTTTAGCTTCATGATTTTTTGGGAGATGTATATCTTCAAACTCCCAACAGACGCACCAAAATGTTATCACCAAAATCAGACCTGATAGGCTGCTGATTAGACAACTTCAATGTAACTATTTCAAACCAAACTTTTTACTGAGGCTTAGCCTCCTCAACCTGAGAGGGCTCTCTCAAGGATTAATGATATGGAATAATGATATAGATAGATGGCTAACTCTATGTGTCTTGGTTTTGTATGTTTACAGGTTGAAAGATGAATACTTGCTACCATTGGGCCATGGAGTCAATGTCAGGGATAAAGATAGCAATAACTCTTCATGTAGAAACTGAGGCTTGTATATACTTCAATGAAAGAGTGACACTTTCAAGAAAATCTCAATAACTCGAGGTTCAAAGGAAGTCAGAGCATGTGATACATGAATTCTGAGTAATGATACATCAAGGTATTGAAAAAGGAAAGTATTAAAAGAGATTCATCAAAGCTTAACTCTTAAAGGAAGTTAGAGCATGAATAACCATGAATTCTGAGTAATAAGTATTAAAACATTGAAGAAAACCATCCACAGATAGGACCCAAAAACTCATAAGACCATATTTTAACACTTAGAGGAAGTCAGAACATGAATAAACATGAACTCTGAGTAATAATCATTCCAACTATGAAAGGGAAACATTTCAAAGATAAGATATGAACTCATTGAAATACAGTAAGAATCTCAGGTCCAGAAAAGTTAATTTTCTTTTGTATATATTAGTCCATCCAAAGCATTTACAAAAGTAGAATGTTCATAAAACATTTTCCAACCCTTGTTACATAAAAATCTTCACTACTTATAGGCATCTAGCCTTTACATAAAGTCTGCCAAGTGGCTAGACCATTAGACTTTACAACTGACACCAAATCTAACTACTAACTTGTAATGATCCTTTTTTCAGGAATATCAAGATTCTATTTCAGAGATGGACTACAGAGGAATTTATTGGATATGTCACCTTTCAAAATAAATGATGAGATATAGAGGCTACCTGGCCAACTGCAGACTCTGTCTATAGAACTTGGAACAATTCATTTTTAAGGAATTTCAACAAGGTGCTCAAAGAAAAAGATGTATAAGTAAAATTGTGAAAAAATAATGTAGATCAGGACTTGGTTCCTATTTTTTATGATTTATGTGACTTATATATGGAATTTTATCAGAAAAAAATCAGTTTAAGCACATTAAATAGATCTCCCAAAAAGTAGACTAGCTAAAAAGCACCCAAAGGGGAAGGCTGCAGTCAAATGCAAGCACTGCTTCAGGAATTGCGTAGTTTTAGCTAATGTTCAATGGAGATCAGAAAGGAAACTGATATTTTAGTAATACAGAAGCAAATAAGCATTATGATAAAGCCCTTTCATTATACAGTATAAATCATGAAGCAATACAACAATAAATCTTCAGAAAAGAGAGCAGAAGAACATGTATAATTGCATAAATGCTTCAATAGCGTTATTTTTCAGGAGGTTCAGCAGCTGGAAGTTACAACTTAGATCTAGAGAAGATCTATGGACAAAATTTCAGATCTATATCAGATCTGAAAACTCTATATTTTTCTCTACAAGATCCACTTGGAATTTTGACAAAAGCATGCATGAATAAGAGTAGATTTGAGAAACAAGTTGTAGATCTGGAAACTACTGCACTAAATTTTTGAATATAACATTTAATTACAATGGATCAGATCTGAAAAAAACATAGATCAGCAAGCCAATCCATGGATCACCAAGTGGAAGGCAAGCCCAGCACAAGAGATATATGATCTAAACTATGAGCAAGACAACCTGCAAACCCTCATACATAAATAACACAATTTTCCTAGTGGGATAGTGTTGTAGCTCAAATGATACAGAAAACCACTAAAGAATTACATATCTGAAGTACAAGAAATGGTACTCTCTTCCAAGAGGTCAAAGGACCCACCCCATGGAGAGAGACTCTCAAAATACACTAGATCTCTGCAAATCTAGATCACCACTTGCTGCAGCTTGCAGAGACAGCAAAACCCTCAATGGATCAGTGCTGCCAATGTAAGTAGGAGCTTGGCATCAAGCCTGATAGTGGTTCAATTCAGCAAAATTTCCTCCTTGAATCATCCAAGGAAGAGGTGAAACTCCTGCATAGGAATTCCAAATACAATCCTCCACTCAACAGCAGAGAATGGTATTTGTCTAAGCAGACAAATACTCAGAAATATGATCTATCAACAACCTTCTCTTGCTGCCCTCCTTTTCCTCTTATAAGATGAGGAAGCTCTTGCAAGCCCTAAATCATCTTGATGAGTTAGCCGTTTTCACATTAGAGGCTCCCTTTTAGAACTGTGCTATCCCTTTTGGAGATGCAATGAACCTAGACAACGTTGTTTATTTGGTCAAGGTTGACCCAGTCTTTAGCTCAAACCTCTTTCACACCTGCAAGTGATTATTTACATAGCCCTGATTTGTCTTTGTTCACATGGGAATTGGTTTATTCAAACTTTTTAGTAGTTTTACATGTCCTCCTTTATTCATTTATTCATGAAACATAAATTAAAACAAAATTGAATGTTCCTCTTAGCTAAGGCTAAGTGGGAACATTACAGTCCTCCCCTCCAAAAAGTTGCTTGTCCTCAAGCAACTGACAGGGTAAGAGCTGTAGTTCTTCTCCTTCTCCATTGATGGCCCCATCAAGGATCAAGCTTTCATCATGGACCAAGTGCTCATCAAGCCAATACATCAGAAACTGCTCCTCCAATGCTAACATGATAGGGACATAGTCTATCCCTTTAGGAGTGTAAAATTCTACAAAAATAAACATGGGTAAAGCAATGTCACATCTAAAACATATATCATGAAGTACAAGATAAAGTTCCATCCCATGTGGTACATATACACTACCCACTTTTTTCCCATACAAACCCATAAACAATACCAATATATCATCTATGTGTGGAAGCAAAATCACATATATGCAAACTGAAATTTGCACTTGAGGAGGTGGGTCACAATCCCACATAAGGTACCAACGCAGTGCACTCCTTGTTTTGAGTAGATCTGAGTGTGGTAGGTGGTACTCCCACCACATATTTTCTGCATGGGTCACTTTGACATGGCTGAAAGTGAGACCCAAGTTAGGTGCCCTTGGGAAGCACCTATCATGATAAAGAATCTCCCTTTGCACCTCAAGGGAGTGGCCAGATTTAGAATTCTTATTGGCCTCATCAATGCCATGAGATCTGCATGTAATTTCACTCCTTGTAGGAGCCATGGTCTGCATACATATGGTAAGAGAATGTGTCAAATTAGAAAAATAAAAATGCTCCATAATATTAGATTCTTTACCATGCAAGTCTCCCACACACATGCAGTTAGGCATGGGCATTCCTCCTCTTTAAAGAAAAGGAAGAGATGGCTGAAATATCTCCTGCATAGATTCCTTTGGCTGCCCCATCTCCTCATAACTATTGCACTCTTGTAAGTGCTGATGTAGTTCCTCCCAATCATAGTGCTGATGTAGTTCTTCCTTCATACCCTCCCAATCAAAACTCTTCATGATTAGGGAGTATATGTTTGCTGACTGCATATAGCTGGAAAGGAACTCTTTGTGTGCTCTTTGTAATATCTCTTGCTTAATATTGGAAGCTTGAGACAAGAATACTTTACCAAGATGATAGATGACCCCTTCATGGAACAAATAGCCTCCCCCTTGCTTCATGCCATCTAATATCATCCTGGTGTGCAGATCTTTGGAGTACTCCACAAGGACTTGAGACCTCCAATAAGGATCTACACAACTCAACAAGGATAACGCTGCTGATGCATCTATGGTGGTGCTTGCCTTGTTGCTAATTGTCTCTTTGACATTATACATTCCAAAATTGTTTGTGGGAAGTCTGATCCTCCCCTTTGCTTCATCCCACAGTGCTGTGGCTTTCTCTTCCATTGCTACAGCACTTTGTGAGGCTTCCCCCACATGATCAGAATCTAATGGCATTCCAAGTGGCTTTCCATGAGGTAGGAATGTTCCTTGAAACATTCTCATAAACATGAGAGAAGGAACTGTGAGGTCCTTGACCCTACTGCACAATTCCAACTCTGTTGTTTGGGTGGAAACATCAAGTGAAGGAAATGTGTGCATGCCTTGAATGATTTGTTGTTTCCCACTCTTTAAGTCCACCCACTCCATCTGCAAGGCCTTCCAATTAGTGGTGATTTTTCCCAAGGTAATCAACCACTGGACACCCAAGATGATGTTGGTGTATGGTATGTCAACTACAAAGAAATGGCCCACCAAGGTGTAGGTTCCCATAGTCACAGAAAGTGATGGAACATATTGCATGCACTGCATAGTTCTATCTCCTGGAACCAAAACAGAGAACCCATCGAAAGTATCTATGGGGATCCCTCTCCTATGTACAAGGTGAACACCAATAAAATTGTGGGTTTCCCCACTGTCAATCAAAATAGACACTCTCTGGTTCATGACAGAACCTTGTACTCTTAGGGTCAAGTACTTGGGCACTCCCCTCAAAGAAGCAAGAGTCCCACTTGTTGGAGCAAAGGATCCTTCTTCCTCTTTGAATAGTGATTGATCCTCCTCCTCATCATCACCAGCACTGTGACCTCTCCTAGGTCCATAATTTCCCTCTTCCTTCTAAAAATCAGAGAAGACTTCAATATAGTGTGCTCTTCCAACAACACATCTATGTCCCGGTACCCATGGCTCTTGACAAGTGAAACACAATCTCTTTTTCCTCAAATCCCTTTAGAGATCAATGTCAAGAGGTTTCTTCAAAGAGCTCTCCTTAGATGGAGCAGCTTTCCCTTCTTTCCCCTTAGAAGAGTGAGGGGTTCTGCTTTGGAAAGTAGCCTTTGCTCTTGGCAAGGCCTCTTGGAGATCCCTAGCTCTCTCAATGGCATCATGCAAAGTGATGGGCTTGGTAAACTTAACCAACCCATGCAAAGGCTCCTCGAGGCCATCAATGAACATGTAGACTCTCCTTGCTACTGATAGATCAGGGACCATTATAGACAACCTCAGAAATTCAGAGATATAGGCCTCTGCATCTCCTGTCTGCTTAAGCTTTTCCAAGCTTATAAAAGGGGCCTTTGGATCTTTCCGATCAAATATATCGACTAGTATCCTAGTGAACTCAGAATATGTAGACACATTGATGTGTCCCAATGTAGATAGACCATGAAACCACCAGTTGTGGGCTTCACCCTCAAAATGCAATGCAACAATCTTGATGGCTTCTAATTTGGGAAATTTATTCAACTGGAAATAGATGTCCAACTTTTCCACCCATGCTTTGGCAGAACAAGAGGGTGATCCATCGAACTTAGGCAAGAAGAACTTTCCCATAGTGTGGTGTCTCCCATGAAGAAAACCTCCATCTCTGTACTGCTGCCATGGAATCCTCCAGTCCTTGAGATGGAAAAAGTTTTGAAAGCTCAAGTTATCCTTGAACCTATAACTGTGTGAGTCATATTCCACAAAGTACCCTTCCAGGAGGTTGGCTCTTACAGTCCTTCATTCTCTACAGCTAAGAAGGTAGGCATTGTAGAGCGTTGTGAGGCCTGTGAAGCTTGTGGCAAACTCACAGGTTGACCAGTCCCAAAATGAGACATATCAGAACTTTCTCCTTGATGGAATCTCCTAAGGGATTCCCTCATTCTATCCATTCTCATCTCCTTTATCTCCTTGGACAGATCTTGCATAGCCTCCAAGAGAGTTTTTTCAAACTCCCCTGCTTCCTTATCCTTCTCATCCTTCTCGTTCACACGGGCTTTCCCCTTGTCTTGACCTTTGTCAAGGTCTTCAGTAGTATAGTAATATTTTTTATGACTTCTATTCTAGTATCTCCTCTCCCTCTCAGTAAGAGGATCTTCATCTTCGGAATGCAGCATGACTGGTGCTCCAATGCTAGCACAGGCTGTGCCAAGAGTGGAGCTCCGATACCACTGTAATGATCATTTTTTCAGGAATATCAAGATTCTATTTCAAATATGGAATGCAGAGGAATTTACTGGATATGTCACCTTTCAAAATAAAGGATGATATCTAGAGGATACCTAGCCAGCTGCAAACTCTGTCTATAGAACTTGGAACAATTCCTTTTTCAGGAATTTCAACAAGGTGCTCAAAGAAAACGTTGTTTAAGTAAAACTGTGCAAAAATAACACAGATCAGGACTTGGTTCCTCTTTTTTATGCTGTATGTGACTTATATATGGAATTTTATCAGAAAAAAATCAGTTTAAGCACATTAAAAAGATCTCCGAAAAAGTAGACTAGCTAAAAAGCACCCAAAGGGGAAGGCTACAGTCAAATGCAAGCACTGCTTCAGGAATTGCGTAGTTTTAGCTAATGTTCAGTGGATATTAGAAAGGAAATTGATATTTAAGTAATACAATAGCAAATAAGCATTATGATAAAGCCCTTGCATTATAAAGTAGAAATCATGAGCCAATACAGCAATAAATCATCAGAAAAGAGAGCAGGAGCACATGTATAATTGCAGAAATGCTTCAACAACGTTATTTTTCAGGAGGTTCAGCAGCTGGAAGTTACAATTTAGATCTAGAGTATATCTATCAACAAAATTTCAGATCTATATCAGATCTGGAAACTCTATATTTTTCTCTACAAGATCCACTTGGAATTTTAACAAAAGCATGCATGAATAAGAGTAGATCTAAGAAACAAGTTGTAGATCTGGAAATTGCTGCAGTAAATTTCTGAATATAACATTTCATTACAATGGATCGGATCTGAACAGAACATAGATCAGCAAGCCAATCCATGGATCACCAGGTGGAAGGCAAGCCCAGCACAAGAGATCTCTGATCTAAACTATGAGCAAGACAACCTGCAAACCCTCATACATAAATAATGCAGTTTCCCCAGTGGGACAGCGTTGTAGCTCAAATGATACAGAAAACTACTAAAGAATTACAAATATGAAGTACAAGAAATGGTACTCTCTTCCAGGAGGTCAAAGGACCCACTCCATGGAGAGAGACTCTCAAAATACACTAGATCTCTACAGATCTAGATCACCACTTGCTGCAGCTTATAGAGATAGCAAAACCCTCAATGGATCAGCGCTGCCAATGTAAGTAGGAACTTGGCCTCGAGCCTGATAGTGGTTCAATTCAACAAATTTTCCTCCTTGAATCATCAAAGGAAGAGGTGAAACTCCTCCATAGGAATTCCAGATACAGTCCTCCACTCAAAAGTAGAGAATGGTATTTGTCTAAGCAGACAAATACTTAGAAATATGATCTGTCAACAACCTTCTCTTGCTGCCCTGCTTTTCCTCTTATAAGATGAGGAAGCTCTTGCAAACCCTAAACCATCTTGATGAGTTAGCCCTTTTCACATTAGAGGCTCCCTTCTAGAACTGTGTTATCCCTTTTGGAGATGCAATGAACCTAGATAGCGTTGTTGATTTGGTCAAGGTTGACCTAGTCTTTAGCTCAAACCTCTTTCACACCTGCAAGTGATTATTTACATAGCCCTGATTTGTCTTTGTTCACATGGGCATTGATTTATTCAGACTTTTTAGGAGTTTTACATGTCCTCATTTATTCATTTATTCATGAAACATAAATTAAAAAAAATTTGAATGTTCCTCTTAGCTAAGGCTAAGTGGGAACATTACATAACTAGATTCATAAAACTAGGACTGACACCTTTTCGAATTAAGAGTTAGAGTCCTACTATGAATCACACACCTGATTATTACATTTAAACCAAAGTGATCCAAATCTTCCTCGAAAGGAATCATATCTTTTAACCATGTTATCCATCATCAAAACATTAATATGATGAATGCCTTTGTGAAGTAACTTTTCCTATTATCAAGGGTAAATCAGTTTGATGATCTGGCACATGTAGACTAGTGTCTTCAAATTATACCTTTAACTGAAAGTCTCCAGTTGGAAAATCTGATACTCTTTGACACTCTAGTGAGGAAAATATTTAAACATGTTTTTACCTTCTTCCCTTTTACCAACATTAATCATGAGAACTAACCTTGTTGTGGAAACTCTGATTTGAGCTACGAAAGTAGCTAGTTTAGTAGTGCAGACAAAAAGGTAATATGTGGTACTCCTCTGCCGTTTATAACTTTTGGAGGATGTTTAGTGATGAAAATAAATTAAAAAAATCCTTCAAAACTCTTTCTCCTTATCATTTTGGGTCCCTTAAAACCAAAAATAATTCCTCATAAATTCCACAGCAAAAACTGGGCTTCAAGCCTGACACTTGCTGCGGAATTGCCTAATACTTTGGAGACTTGGAAAAACTTAGATCTGAGTTTCGGAAAAGTCTATGAATATGTATGCATGTAATTTATTGATAATATATAACAAAAATATCATAATCCATTTGTTACCTCCTTATCTATCAGCAGTTTATTCTTGAGTAGTTTTAACAGCTTTGTTCATGATTCCTCTTTCCAAGTCTCTTCTCTCTAATTCTGTCTTCATTAACTCCATATCTTCTTTTAACTCTTTAACTTGTCTTTGAAGGCTTCTCCTCTTTGCTTGTAACCATAAGTTCCTCTTTCTTGTATGTGAAACTATGATGCATAAAGGTTGTGTTCTCTTCAACAGATTTTTGAATTTTTCAATAGAATTCTCAAAATGAGTCACCTAGTCATTCACTTTCTTCTCCACCTCATCTATCATTTGTCTATCTTTATTATATCTTTACAGCTCTTTCTTTGTCTCAAACAACTCATCCTTAACAACTTTCAACTGTTATTCCAAAATATCGTTTTCATTTTTCTCTATGACCTTGTCTTTACTCTGTCTTTTAAGAGAATATGTCTCTAATTTCCTTTGAAATTTTCTTTTAGTTTGATTCTTCTTCTCTTTGGTAACCTCTGTCTCACTGGGAGATATAACTATAACTTCTTGAGCCACTGCTCCCTTTCTTTTATCTTCCTTCTGCTTACTATCACCCATAGTAATAGTTTTTGATATTTGTGACCTAGTGAGAGGCTTTTGAGGTTTGAAAAGAAAGGGTGAATCTTTTGAAGAGAAGTCTAATTTCTTGACTATGAGTCCCTTACCTTTGGCTTTGGATATTTTAACCTCAGCTGCTTTCACCACAAGATTTTCTGCAATGTCTATGGCCTGTAGAATGTCTTCAAGTCTGCGTTTACCTTTAACAACTTCTTCAATGTTTCCTTTAGACCTCTTTTCTTTAGATTTAGTCTTGTTGTCTATTGCATGCTTGTTAGTTTTATTTCTAGTTCTAGTTTCTGGAGGTGATGATGTATCTTAGATTAAATCAACTTCTTCAAACAAGTATTTATCTGTAACATTTAAAACTTCATGCTGATTTTCCTCTAGTTTTATAGTGGCATTCATTTCTCGCCTGGAAGAAGAAGCTTTTAGCTTGGAGACTTTTCTTGGAGATAAAACATCTAGCTCATAACCATTCATAAACAGGAATGATGCCCAGTCTCTGTTTAATTTACTTAACTCCTCTAGAACTAGCAATTTCATCATCCCATGGTGAAAAATGGAGGTTTCATTCCTTTCAAGTCTCCCTTGCACCTTGTCTTCCATTTTTCCGAGACTTCTAAAAAGATAGAATGGAATATATATCAACTTCTTCCCTCTGAAATGAATTAGTAATTTGGAATGATACATGTAAATTTTCTGAAAACGGCCTTCACATGTAAAATATTTTTGTATGACTGTTAAAAATTTGGAATATTCATCTCTAAGACAAGTTCTGGGAATTCCTTCAGTCATTTTAATCCCTGCATGTTCAGGTTTTAAGTAATCATCACAGATTTTCAAATCAAACTTGGTAGCTTTAAACCATTCTTCTCCAGTTCTCGGAATCCCTGTTGCTTTATAAATGCTATCAGGTGAAATTGGGATATGAAGACAACTGACCTTTGTATATGTACCTCTAAAATTGACCACAAAGTCTCTTGAAACTTGTTGATGATGACCTTGCAATTTTTGACAGAACTGAATGCACGCTGCCTTTGTAAATAACTCAGTTAAATATTGATCTTCCAAAACTAAATTTGGAGATGTAGGTTCATATATAAATGGAAAACCTCCTTTATAAACCTTCTTTGGTGTAGCCATTTCCTGTGTTATGCAGCGGTGGCCTTGTTTATAACATTACGCCTGTTTAGGAAAATACCCTTGATGACAGAGAGATGTTATATTAGGAAAAAGACTGATATACCAAAAGGGTTTCTACTGTATAGCTAATTGATAGAGAGCTGCTTTGGTAGCAAAAAACGAATGCGGAAAGACAAAGTGAAAAGGATGATAGATGATTTGAAAGTAGAATGAGAGGGTTTCTTACAAATAGTGGCTGAGTTTCAAAAGGGTATAATTTTTGAATGATGACTTTGTTTTGGCAGTAGGTCCTTGAAATCCTCAAACATTAACCATTCATAATTTCTCTTTAAACCTTTATATGTTGGTAGAGTTTTTCGTAGCACGTTAAAATTGACAAGTGTCAGTTTTTCTACAGAACTACTAGGTGTTTCCGTAGTGAATTCAGTTAATTTCGTGCTGAATTTGCTGCGAACTCAAACAATTTTTGACAGATGGCCAGATTTAGGACTTGTGGTCACTTCAAGGTATCTACTTAGAACATACTCTTTCGATGTGAATTGGAATCATTTATAACACCTTATCCAAAGTTTAAAAAATTAAATTCACCATAAAATTTATCATTTTATGATATCTTGCAACCTAACCAATTTGAAGGAGAATTTTGACTGATTTTCAAGTATGAAATTTTGAAAATTTGGGGTGTGATAACATGGGCTTTGAATGAAATATGAATTTTTTGAATGTTATATGAATGTGGCAACATATGAATGTGAATGAATTTCCCCCCTCAACTGATGGTTTTCGAAATTTGACAAAATGACGAAAGGAAGTGAAGTTTTTCCAAAAATTATCATTCTAAATTTTCAAGGAATTAAATGGTTAAAAGTTGGAAAATATCATACCTTAACTTACCCTTTGAAAAATGGATGAGAGTTGTGCACGTGTGGCTGAAAAATTCTGTTCATAGTATTCTTTACTTGGTTGTGAAAAGGGTGGATGAAATCGAAAAAATGAATCTTTTATTTTTGCTGCATCTGCTGCTGGATTGTTTGCTGAATGTTCAGAATTTGCTGTTGAATGCGGCTGAAAATGTATAAGGCTTCGAAGGTATACAAAATTCAGAGCTTACACTTCCCCCCCCAGCCTTATTTATTGACTTGTCTATTGGAAATGTTGTCATTGATGGCAAAGGCATTGGCAACGAAGGAGCATCTGGAACAGTACCGAGCAAAAGAGAAAAGAAAAGTTGCAGAGACAAGCAGTGATTTGAAGCAGAGTTGTCCAGAGATAGAGAATTAGAAACCATGGAAAATTAAGAAGAATCAGTGGAACTCTTATTACATTCATATATAGTGATGAGGGACTACTTCCAAACTCTCCATGAATTATATATTCAGTAGAATATTTGGGTCCCTGTGGACAATTGTGAAATCCTGTGTTTGCTCGTATAGACAGCTTGAATTATGAAAGAATGAACATCTAAATTCTGTGGAAGGAGTAGATTCGTGAATATCAGGTTGCTAAGGCCACGGTATAGTGAGCCACTGACGGGTTTTGTGTGTACAGGGCACATTATATATATATAACCCGAGTTACATAATCACGGAGGAAGATTTATTAAAACAAAGATATGCGTTAAAGATGGACGGAACCTTAAGCGAAGGAAAGGAATCACGTGCGGAATAAACAGTGAAAGTGGATTTTGGTTTTCATCGCACCGCTTTCGATGGGCAAGCGGTTTTTATGAAATTAGAGCGATTCCATAGAACGGGCGACACGCGTCCCTGTACGACTCCACAAAACTGCTTTTCACTATGCGCCATCGCACGTTATTGTTCGACCCAGGATGCCCAGCGATATTGATGAGGGCCATTGATCTAGGAAGGAGGGATCGAACGGTGATCGCTTGATGAAAATGTGCGTAGATTAACTAAAGTACGGAGCAGGAATTTGATTGGGTCGCTGATCATATATGTGGGCCCAGTGTGAATTATTTTAATTGGCCCCTTCTCAAATTAATATTTGTGGGTTTTGTTGGGGTTCCCGTGTTTTGGCCAGATTGTCAAGACCAAAAGACGAGACAACATCAGAACCACTTTTAGACCTTAGGATCTAGCCCTCCTAGGCCCAGAGAGGGATCTCTCTATATGAGTCAAAGTGTATGTCTTTGAAGCTCTAAGTTATGGTTTTAGGCTAGTTATATGCACAAGGTTTGTTTATTTGATTGTAAGTTTTGGTTGTTGGGAATCAGGAAGAATGGTTCAGCATGAGACAAGGCTGGGCAAAGGGGAATTTAGGCAAAGGAGAAACAATCCAGCGAAAACCAAATCCATTGGGTAATGGATTCAAGAAAGGATTTACTTTCTAATCAACATGCAAGCTTTCAGTTGGGCTAGTCATCTAAAGCCTTGGATCCTAAAGTGAGAGGGTGGTATGGGACATTAAGGGCTGAAGGTGAGAGAAGGGGAACCATCCAATTCTGTCTATAGATCAGGTCAGAGGTCATTTAACTCCAGACCAGCTTGGGCACAATCAGGAGCGGCACAAGGGAGCTTGGATAGGCTTAATCGGAATGGAAAGATCCTAGTGAGGTAGAGGCAGAGTTCTAAACCTCCCAGTGTTCTTAACACATTTAATTAAATCCTAACAAGTACTTCTAAGAACAGATTTCATCAATCCATACATCAGCTAGCAGGAAATATCATCCACTATACTAGTTAAATTAACTGAAACCAACTCTTAGATAAACACTGTAAGTAGAAAACATAAAGGGCTGGGAGAGCAGCAACATAAGGCACCTAACAAGGGTGAATCTTATGCCAAATTTCTGATGCGAGCCAGAAGAAATGAAATGTAAAGGAAATAAACACAGAGATAGAAAAACATCACCGCAACTTTAGATCAGGATCCAATGAAATGTGCTTATCATATTAAACATCAACACCAATCAGGTACAACATAGCCAATAGCTTGGTCATTCAGTCTGAATACATCTTCCTCAGCCTATCTTACAACTATACAAAGAGAACCTATCTCAAGAGAACTTGCTTGCACTTCTCTGATATCTCATCAACAACCTTTAAAACAATTTTCTCATAGTTTTTATAACTGAAAAAGAGCAGAGGAAGTAGGTGGAACACTAAATATAACATTAAACTCAGAAAATAAGGAGAGGGCCGAAGCCCATTATGTTTTAAACTCTGAGCATTAATCTCTGGCATTCTTTGGAGAAAAGAATGGTCTTCGTTAGGCTTCATTAATTCCAGGTATGTCTCTGATGCATTCTGGTTTGTTGTACTTTGTAGTACCTTTGATGAATAAACCAAATGGCAATAAAAAATAGAATGATCTGCCATACTTGAGAAACAACTGCTCTGATATCCTTGGACTACGTTCTGGGCAGAGATCTCCTCTGGAGCACGGTATGGAATAAAAACCGTATGGGCAACCCATCCTTTCTGGGAGGAAAACATTTTGCTGATGTAGAGAAACCTGTCATATATTAATTTCCACGCCTCTATCAGTGAAAACCTTGCCGCTGTATCCATACTACGTATTTATGGAGGCGTGTCCGCCTTCTGTACCTTGCGGATCACGCTACTGGACCAAGAAAGACAGTGCAATGGAAGGATGGATGAAATGGTAGTGCGGCGGAGGCGGAATGGAGGCCTTTACTAAATAATGGTGGAAAAATGTAATGCAACGGAGGAAAATATGAATAATAGGGTTTGGTGGTGGAATGCAGCGCAGACTGTTAGATCGTGGTCCAGGAACAAAGATCAACGGCAAAGATTGACGCAGCAGAACGATATATGAAAACGGACGAAACGAACGTGCAACGTAAGACTTTAATGCAAATATGGAACTTAGGTTAAAACCCAAAATGCATAGGAAATGGGTGGAAATGCAATGAAACAGGATGCGGTAGGACCCAGCCGGAGGCGGAGGGTGATCAAATCTTGACCATTGATTTCAACTACGGACGAATGACTGCGATTGAACTGGGCAATCGCAATCGAAGGGGGGACAGGGGTGGCACACATCGAAACTTCTGATTGCGATTGAGCGGAGTGAGCGATGACCGTCGGATCGAGGGGAGGATGGACGGTCAAGATGGGATCGGGGAATCACGATCGGAGGATACGAAAGAGGGAATGCGAAGCAACTGGCGGGGTGCGATGAAGCACCAACCGTCCGATCTAGAGGCAGATCGATGGTGGAGGGGCAATTGGGAGATCGCAATCGGGGGATGCGAAGGGTCGCAGGTCTGGAAATTGCGATTGCGAATGGGCGGGGAGCACGATTGAGCACTGGCCGTTGGATCTGGGGACCAGATCAACGGCTCACACCCAATCAGAGAGAACAAGCGGTCAGAGGACTTAACACAAGTGTTGCGATTGCGATCATTCGCGATTAGTGCGGGCCGTCCGATCTATGGTAGATCAACGGTGTGGAACAATAGCGGCGGACTTGTATAATAAAACAATCGCATCGAAACTTTTCGGTGTTTACAAAGGATTTAACATTCCGCTCTGGTCTTCTGATGCGATTAGCGCTTAAGGCTTAAGCGTTGGTCCTAGGCTAAGGGCACATGTGGGGAAGTGGTCGGGGCTAGCAGGAAAGGGGCTTAGGCCTTAATATAAAGTCAAAGTGGGTTTTGGCCCATTTTAATGGATTTTAAGGCCATCTAAAGGGAAACGATAAGGGGGAAAAGGGGAAAATTAACCAAACAAGGGATAAAAGTGGGGTTTAAAGGAGATTTGGGGAAGATTTAGGAGAGTAAGGGGGAATTTAGGGGGAAAAAAAGGGACTTTGGGAAAAAGGGAAAAAAGATAAAGTGGGAGAATTCTGCAGAGATACAAGGGACGAAATAAGGCCTTTTGAGCAAAATTTTATCGTTCAGCAAGGCTTATTGTCTTCATGACAGCAGGGGGAAATAGCCAAAGGCAGGGAATTATGAGAAAGGCTTCAAGGATGATGTGTTTCCAAAGGAAATGCATTCCTTGAAGGCTCAAAAACATTTAGCCCCCTGTTTGCTTGTCAAAAATTTATAGGGGGGCTAACAGTGGCTCCACCTGGGGATGGCTTCTTCTTGAAGGATTCAAGAATTCAGAAATTGATCTTTGGTGTAGGCCAGATGCCTGCTGCTCAAGCCACCTTTCTTCTTTGATTTTTAGCTGCCACAAATATGATAGATCAGCAGAAACATTCTCTAACAGTCTACATACCCATCCTACAATCCTAGCATTTTTTCTTCTAGGGTGCATTTGAACTAGCAGACCCTTTACATCATTTATTTTTACAATAGAAAATAAACCTAGTCTAAATCTACCTTTATTGATCCATGAGACTAGATTATACTGTTGGTCTCATATGTTTCTCTATCTAATCTACTATCTGCTGGGATTAAAATGTCCAGCAGATTTCTTCTCTACATTCTAAGACAGAAATTGAAAAACAGTCAGGCCAGGATTAGACTGTCTGGCTTGCTGTGGACCATGACATGAAGACAAAACTGCTCATGGACTGAAACTTGCAGAAAATTTGAAGAAAAACTTTGAAGGCTCGAAATCTGAACTCTTGAAGTATCCTTCTTTCTTTGTGACTCAGGTTTTAAGCATATTAGAGTCACTTCCTTTTCTGTTTCAGCTTTGGTTTTGGGCATGTTAGAGCTGATTTCTTTTCTTCATGGCTGGTCCAGATTTTGAGCATGTTAGGACCAGCTCCTTTGTGTCTCTGAGGTTCATGTTTTGGGCATGTCTGAACCTCTCCTTTTTTCTTAACATAAATACTGCAATGGTATGTACAATGAAATGGAAACTGGAAACTGAAATTTAGCAGAAGTAATGCTTGAGTATCCTGCCATTGATAGGACCCCCAAACAGATCCGTACCATCAATTTCTTGTAAGAAAAATGCATTAGGACCCACAGTGGCTTGGATAATATATGGACCTTGCCACAAACTATCAAACTTGCCATGTTTACCTTTGTCCTCTCTTCTTGAGTCCCATTTCAAAACCTTGTCCCCAACTTTAAAATCTGAAGCTTTGGCTCTTTGGTCAAACTGCCTCTTTAAGTTTTCTTGAACTCTGACAGCTCTGCTAAAAACCTGCTCCCTCATTTACTAAAGATGGATTGTTTCATTAATTCTTCTCACCATATTGTCTTCCTCTGTCTGAATCTCTTGGACAAGCTTAACCACTGGCATGCCAAGGCTAGTGGGGAAAACTGCTTCTGCTCCATAAACAAGCTGGAATGGTGACATGTTAATGGATTTCTTTGTTGTAAGCCTGTCAGCCCACAAAGCATGCACCAATTTCTTATGCCATGACTTTTTGTTTTCTTCCAGCAGCTTCTTGATGATGTTCACTAGGCTTTTGTTTGAAGATTCAGCTAGTCCATTACCTTGAGGGTAATAGGCAGTTGAATGACCAAGTGCTATTCCATACCTGTGACAGAAATCAACCATTCTCTTGGATCCAAAAGTAGCAACATTTTCAATGATTATTTTTCTTGGACAACCAAACCGAGATAGGATGAATTCTTCTAGGAACCTAATGATGACAAAATAAGTGGCATTCCTAGTGGGTATAGCCTCTATCCATTTGGTGAAGTAGTCTGTGGCTGTTAGGATCCATTTGTGTTGTCCAGAAGAAGTAGGGTGTATTTCTCCAATAAAGTCTAGGCCCCATTGCATGAAGGGACCTTCTACAGTGATGGGTTGTAAAGGGAGGGGGAGGAGCTTTCTTCTGCCTTCAAAGATTTGGCATTCATGACAGGCAGTTACCATTTTATGGAAATCATTGAAGAGTGTGGGCCAATAATAGCCAGCCCTGAGTATCTTGTTTGCAGTGGCTTTCTAACTCAGGTGGCCTCCACACTCCCCAGCATGGAATTCCTGTTTAATTCTTTCAGCTTCAGGTTCAGGCAAGCATTTCAGCAATAGGCCATTTGGATTTTTCCAGTATAGATTTTCATTCAAAATGCAGTAGTTTCTAGCTTTGAGTTTTATGAATCTGGCCTTAGTTTTGGACAGTTCTGGAGGAGCATTGAGATTCGTGAGCACGTAAAGGATATCCGAATACCAAGGAGAGTTCTAAAACTTCTCCTCAACAGTGGGGTCAGGTAATCCTTCCTGCTCATCTAGGGCACTTATAATGTTAATATCAAGGGCTTGTAGATTAGATTCAACCATTAATTGGGCTAGGCCTTGGCCTTTGATCAGTTTGGTAGGCTTTATTTCAAGGTCGTATTCTAAGATGGCAGCAATCCATTTTCCCTTTTTCCCATTAGGGTCTTGGGACAAGATATCTTTGACCACTATATTTGGTACATAAGCTATGGTGTGAGAATGTAGAAGGTACACCTTGAAATATTTTAAGGCTTTCACCAAGGTGTAGGCCTGCTTTTCCATGATGTTGTATTTCAAGGGTGCATCCCTTAAGGCTTTGTTGAAAAAAGCTATAGGCTGTTCATTACCTTCTGAATTTTTCTGCAGCAAGATTGCAGCTATTGTGTGCCCAGAGGAAAATGAGAATATCATGAAGTCCCTTGAGAAATCAGGGCTAATCAGAACAGGAGCTTGAGTAAGTGCAAGTTTTATAGATTCAAACGATTGTTTAGCTCCCACAGTCCATTTAACTCCCATACCATTTTTCAGCATGTTGGTCATAGTCCTGAGGTGTTCCGCTAAGTTTGGGATAAACCTCCTAAGGAAGTTAATCTTGCCAATGAAGGACTATAATTCTTTGATGTTCCTTGGGTGTGTGATCTGAAGTATCCCCTCAACTCTCTATGGGTCTATCCTAATCCCTTTCTCAGATATAATATGGCCAAGAAGTTTACCTTCTTGCAGCCCAAAAACAGTTTTCTTAGGATTTAATGACAGACCATACCTTCTACATTTTTCGAAAACCTTCCTCAGATGTTTGAGGTGTTCTTCCTCGGTTTTAGAATAGAATGTCAAGTCATCCAAGTAGATAACTATGAAGTGCCCTATCTCATCTGAGAAAGCTATATCCATTTCTCTCTGGAAGGTTGCTCCAGCATTCATCAATCCAAAAGGAATTTTCACATACATGAAGGTGCCCCATGGAGTGGTAAAAGCTATTTTGAGTTGATCTTCTGGGAGTACCAACACTTGGTTATAACCCGAAAAGCCATCTAACAGGGAGATTCTCTTAGAGCCCACTACTTTCTGTAGGATGTGTTCCATCCTAGGCAAAGGGTAATTATCTTTTAGTGAGGCTCTATTAAGATCTCTGAAGTCTATACACAGTCTGATTTCCCCTGTTTTTTTTCTCACAACCACTAAATTCGATACCCAATCAGAGAACCTTGCAGGAACTATTAGGCCTACATCATACATCTTTTTAATCTCCTTTTCAACTGCAGGCAATTGTTTTGGATTAATTCTGCGGAGTTTTTGTTTGAAAGGCTTCTGATTTTCCTTCAAAGGTATCTTGTGTTGTATGATGTTGGTGTCGTAGGCCTTTAAGTCTTCATAGCTCCATGCAAACACATCAATGAATTCCTTAAATAGGTTCATGTATTTTATCTTCATGTCTGCAGGTAAAGACTTAGCCAGTTTAATCATTTTGGGCTTATCTTCAGTGCCAATGTTGCATTCTTCTATATCTGAGTCTGCATGTTCTATAGTGGGAATTTTTGCTACATCATCGAAGTCAAAAAGATACTCTAAGGGTGCTAGGCCTCTGGGTATATTCTTGTCTTTGGCCTGCAGTACCTCTATCTCTTCGCTATCTGCATTTTCACATTTTTCGGTTGGATTTCCAGTTTCTTCATTTAGGGTGTTTATCTCTATGTTACAGGGTGTTGCTTGTTCATCTGGGGGCTCCTCACTTGGGCAGTTGTCATCAGATTTTGAGTCTGAATCAGAAAATTCAAACTCATTTCTGCCCACCAGAAAATCTTCAATCTGTTTGTCTCCTTCAAAGACCTGCCAATATTTTTCGTTGTCTGGCACTACAGGTCTGAACTTGGTCTGAATGATGATTTTTTGGTCAGGGGGAGTCTTAGGATATGAAATAGCCAGACAAGCTAATCCATTAACAATAACGTTTTGACCCCTAGGAACAAACACCAATTTGTATTCTACAAATGTTTTTAGTATATCCATGGCATCGTTCCTATATGCCCTCAGCCTAGGATGTTTCACCGCAGATTCACCATTCACTTGTTTGATCACTAAATCAGAGTCTCCTAGCACAGTTATCCTGCGGGCTCCTACTTTTTTCAACAGATTCAAACCAAGGATAAGAGCCTCGTATTCTGCAATATTATTTGTACACTTGAAATGCAAATTTACAGCATGGCTTTCTACATAATCACTCTCTGTGTTACGTATCCACATCCCTGCTCCGGCAGTTTTCCTAGTACAGGATCCATCAAAATTCATTTCCCACAGGGGTTCGCCATTATATTGCATTGTGGGGTCTATGCTAGGTTGTGAATCGTTTTGATCTTCGTGTGGTGGGTAGATTTGAGGAGAGTGACTGATAGGTTGAATGCATTGTGTTAGCGCTCAAATCTACCTTAGGTTGAAATAAGGTAAAACTCAAGGCTACATCAAACCACGCTCAGCCTCGTAGCTAGCCCTATGAGGACAGGAGAGGGCTCTCTCCGGGTCTATCTCGGCAAAAGGTTTTCAGAGGGGCTGAGATGACTTATAATGAAAAATGAATACTGATTTTAGGCTAGTAAAGAGATAGGTATGTTTGATTTTGATTTTTTGGGATTTCGTTGGAGAAATGGGAAAAAACAATTTTGGGTCTGGGGATAAGGCCAAATCTTTGCAGAATTCGAGTTGGGGCGAGGTAGGAAATAGTCTTGATGCTTTTGATTGGGTATATGGACGGATTAGAATGAAAAGGAGCTGAAGAGGGCAAAAAGGAACATGGATCCTCTCCAAACAGTCGAAAACATGTAAAACTAAATGAATTCAAAGGCACAGCACTGTAAACAATGGATTCAACCTCATCTACTCATTCATTTTAGTTTAAGAAGCATAAGAAGATAATGGCATACATAAAACATGAAGGAACTTACAATAAACTGAGAAAAAACACCATCAAGAACAGAAAGCCACAAGAATCCCAACAGGTGCCGCAAAACCTCTGATCTTTCCTTAGCCAAAATATGAAAAAATATGTACAATGGTGCCAAAAGTTTCCCAAGAGTCCAACCTGTAGAATGTCTCAAAAATTACAATATATAGATCACTCTAACCCCTTCCCATGCCTCTAGGGGTCGAATTCCTTTTTCAGGGATCAGTTTCAACCAAATTCTAATCAAGGAGCTAAAATCTAGGCAGCTAACAACTTGCCTCTAAAAGAGTGGAAACTGATTCATTTACATGGTTTTCACTTTTTTGAGAGTGAATCTTCTAGAATAGGTAAAAATGAGCCAAAGTTACATGCCAACCATAAATTTACATCATGAAAACCCAAAAATTTCATCCACAAGCAAAACTGGTCCCAACTGGCCGAAATTCTGAGCTGGAAGTTGAAAATTCAGCCAAAAATCTATGTGGGTAGCGCGCCTGAGCTGTATGGGTAGCGCGCCTTTCAGCCTGATTTTGAGGCACTTCCTGGCATCCAAATTGAGCTCATGATAGCTCGTTGGAAAGCCCTGGATGTTGGCTATCCAACCCAAGTGGCATTTCCAAATTTCGAGCTCATTTTCCCCTCCAAAACTTCATTCTCCCAGAAGTACTTCATGCTGGTGCAAAAGGTGGCAGCAAGGTGGTTTTCATGGTGTTTTTGGGCCTTTTGACCATCCAGAATCTGATGAAATGCTTCGGCAATGCCTGAGCATGCATAACTTACCATGAAAAACCAAAAAATGCAAATATTTCCTTCAGCAAGTGTCCCGAACAAAAGTGAGCATATCGACGCGCTACCCGTATAGCGGAAAAATCTGTTTTTGGACCAAAATATTTCAAAATGACAAAAATTTCTCCGAATTTACTCAAATTCGGAGCGAAGACCCTCCATCATGTATCATTCCCAGCCAACGAAGCCTCAGCCAAAATCTGGAGTGGATCAGTCCTTTTCCGCCGTTTTAGTGCTTCGCTCAACCTCCTCTTCAGAATCTTCATTCTCGCTTTGCAGACATGCATGCGAGCCCAATAATGACCTTTCATGTGACGAAGCATGTATTTCTCTCTATTGGCCTTTGCCAACAACTTCTCCAGATGAATGTTAACATGCGTGAGTACAGAATCTCGATCGATTGGTGTCATGTCTCCGGGTCTCTTCCGGGCCAATTGTCGATCCTCACGGATTCGCCGCAGCTCATAAAGTGTGTGCTCATCCTCTAGCTGTTTGTTGCGCTGATCTAGGTAATTTATCACCCACTGAGCTTTCTGCAATTTATCTTTTAGCGTGTCATTCTCGGCCCTTTTCTCCTGGATGATCTCCTTCAGTTTCGAGCTAGGAGAGCTCGCATCAACATCAATGATCGTGAAATCCGTGTCCCGGCCTCCTGATGGGCCCTCATCATGCATGGGCTTCTTGCCCCTGTCCTGGATCTGTACCTGTGCCGAAGAAGAAGGCGAGACCCCTTCCACATCATGTGGAGATAATACTCGCTCTGCTGATGAAGTCGGCAAGACCCCTTCCACCCTGGGTGGAGATAATACTCGCCGTGTAGCTGCAAATAAGGCCCTGTGGCCTCGCTGATATGTCATAAACAATGGAGCACTGACATGCTCAATGTCAGGAATGCCCGGCTGGTGTGAAGGCTCTCCCGCATCATGAACTACCTCGGGAGGCGGCTGTGACGCTGTGAAAAAGTCACGGGAGATGAAATCCTCCCAAGCGATGCCCTGCTGTGCCAACTGATGTAACACTATGATCTTGATCAAAGCGTAATGATATATACTTCTATGCTGCTGTGCTGGGCTCTTCTTCTATACAAAAATCATCATCCTCTCTATGTTGCGATACATGAAATACGGAATGTTCATCATACGTACCCTTGTGAAGTGCATCAACAAACGAACATGGTACGCAAAGAGACGCGCGAATCTGCCCTCGCAACTGAAATACCGAATGATGAGTTTCATCAGCGGTGCAAACTCATCCCTTAGGAATCTGAAAGGAAAAACTCTGCCCAAGTGCCTCATATACCCAGGTTTGATGTATGGCTCATAGTGGAATTTCTCTAACTGCTGACGTTTGTTCCATTCCTCTCCTAAATTTGGTATGCCAGTGGCCTGAGCAATAGTCATTGGTGACGGAATGAAATCTACTCCAGCGAGATTTACACGGCCATCATGTAAATGTAGAACAAACAGACGAGCTAGTTCACGATGAAGCTGGGTTTGTGAAATCATTTCACAGAATCGAAAACATGACTGAACCCGAAAACAATCCATTGCAAGCGGACATGCCTGCAATTGAGCCAAAGAAGTAGGCTCCTCCCTAAGATGTTTACCACCTTTGCCACCTCTGTGAGGCCTCCGTGGCACATTACCCTCTGCTGTGGAATCACTGTCAGACTCCTGCTCATAAACTGAATCTGTCTCTGACATGGCTTTGAAAACAAGATATTTGCAATATGGATGCTGATATAGGTGCAGTGAAGGCAAAATTTTAATGTATGTTCAAAACCCAATAAATGTCACACATGTACCCAAGTATCACAGGAGAAAAAAATCATAATGAGGATGGCTCTATTTTAATGGCATAAAAACTATCACTGTTTTGATCACAAGTAAGTTTGACAAATGAGTACCAAATGCAAATGTATGGTACAACTTTATAATGATGGCCAAAATTTGTCAAAGGAGCAAACAAATATGGGACTGTGTTTTATCAAATGGAGAATAGGAACAACATGACAATGACCATAGTGAAACAAATGGCTATGACAGTGGTAATAGAATGATGATGACAGCAGCGGTGATATTATGGTGATGGAGGATATAGACTAGTCAACATAAGACTATGTAAAAACATGAAAGGACATGACAGCAGTGATAAGATGATAAACTAAGGGCGTGAGGATGATGTACACAACGTGCTAGGGCATCAGCATATCTACCATTCACAAAAGTTTTCAAACCCTTCACAAGACTGTCCATATATATTCAAAACCCTTGAGGAATAAATCTGCATATAAATGTAGGGTTTATACATTTCTCTTCAACCAAGGCTTGTTTCCCAACATCAATAACACCACAATAATGCTAAAAATTTACTAAGCAACCTTTAGAAACCTACTTGGAAGTCGAGGGAGCCGATTTGATACGAAACTGGGCGCAAGACAAAAAAAATTTGGGCTCTGTCGTTGTATGGGTAGCGCCCCTGCCCAATGGGTAGCGCCCGACAAGTGGGTAGCGCGCACTCTGTATGGGTAGCGCACACCTCCAAACACTGTCCACGGCTATGAAAACACGGCTTCGGCCTTCAAGAACACAAATTCGACTTCTACCTTGCGGATTTCTTGCAAATGATTTTCTTTTCCATGTTCTATATATGAAGAAAATATCTCATCAAATCAGATTTAATTTCAAATTTGTTTGATAACGCACTTTCATAATGTTTGGCACTTTGACATTTGATCTTTTAATACAATGCTTCTCCTTTGGCTTTTCTGAGGTTTTGGACTGATAACTTTGCTGTCTTTTGCAGAGATCCGGCACTTGGCTTAGGAAAAGATCAGAGGCTTGCACTGAAGCTTCTTATGATGAAACAAATACAATTATTACAAACATGAAATTAGACAATTTCTAGTTCCAAAACAGAGTTTTGGACTAGAAATGTCTTCAAATACTTATGATAATAAAAATATGAAACGAGAACTTTTTGGAACCAACCTCATGGCCTGCGGGCTTTATGACATGTATGCAAAGAACTTGAAAACCCTAGACTCTAAGACTAAAGACTCTTTTTTAACGAAAACAATCATTAATGACCATGAATGAAATGACTATGAACTTCAGTGATTTTTGAGGAATTTTAAATAGCCCTGCAGGTACAAGCATGAGAAAACACAAGACAACCAGACCCCCTCTTCAGTCAATGGCATGCTCCTAGCGAAATTCAACGAAGTGGAACAAGCGAGACACCTAAGAATGAATATGCAAAAAGCGAAATGATCTCTGACGGAGGGCTGTAAGGATCGACTCTAACATTGGCTCCAATGGGGATGGTGGCTCCATGGAGATGCCAAGAATGGCAGATCTCTGGAGGAGTCAGACAGTGCCTTCATCCATTGGGCGATGGAATCATTATTTCGACAAAGAACTCAAAACTCTTGATATGTTTATTGACTGTAAACTTGACTGAAAAGGTGACTGAAACTTGACCAAAAATGACTCGATTTTAAACTAAAAAGACTGATAAAACTGACTTGACAAACTTCAAACCAACCAACCTCCATCTCCGAAATTATAGCCTTCGCTCCGGGCCCCAGACTGCAGATGAGAGATCAGTACACACTTGCAGTAAAACAGAAATAAAATTATATATACAATGATGATGAAATCAACAGAAAATACTCAGAAGTGGTATCGCTTTAGCAACCGACCATTGATCGGTCCTCCAGGACAATCATCTCCATTCATTTCCTTAAGAAGAAAGGCGTTTTGACCATGATACGCTGCAATCTTAAAAGGACCCTTCCATATGTTTTCAAATTTACCGTGCTTTCCCTTATCTTCATTCCAAGCATCCCATTTCAAAACTACCTCATCCAACTGAAACTTATCTGCTTTTGCCTTTCTATCGTAGATCTTCTTTATGCGCTCCTGCAACTTGAAAGTATTTTGAAATACCTCCTCCCGTGTCTGCTGTAAATGAATCATCTGATTAATCCTCCGCTGCATGGGATCTTCCTCACTACCAGCTTCCTGAAGCAATTTGACCACCGAGACAGCGAGCGAAGTAGGAAAAACCATGTCTATCCCGTACACCAACTCGAAAGGAGACATGCTAATAGAATTTTTCTGACTTACTCTATCAGCCCACAGTGCATTCACTAATTTCTTGTGCCAGCCCTTTTTGTTGATTTCCAGCAATTTCTTAATGATATTCACCAAGGACTTATTTGAAGATTCCGCCAAGCCATTTCCTTGCGGATGGTAGGCGGTCGAATGTCCCAAGCTGATATTGTACTTATAGCAAAATTCAACCATCCTCTTAGACTTGAAGGCCGCTGCATTATCTGTGATTATCTTACTAGGACACCCAAAACGTGACAGAATATTGTTTTCAAGAAAAGAGATAATTACCGCATCCGTGGCCTGTCGAGTGGGAATCGCCTCGATCCACTTTGTGAAGTAGTCCGTAGCTGTCAATATCCATCTATGCTATCCGGAAGATGCTGGGTGGATTTCCCCGATGAAATCCAATCCCCACTGCTGGAATGGTGCACTAACTTCTATTGGTTTGAGAGGCAAAGGCTGTAATTTTTGCTTCCCTTCGAAAATTTGACACTCGTGACAATTCTTAACAGCCTTATATACATCAGAAAACAAAGAAGGCCAATAATACCCTGCCCTTAGAATCTTATTCGTTGTGGTCTTCCAAAACAAATGGCCTCCGCAGTCACCTTTGTGAAAGTCCTCCAGAACTCTTTGAGCTTCCTCCTCTACCAAACAATTCAACAACACTCCCCCAGGGTCTTTCCAATACAATGCAGAATTCAATATACAAAATTTTGCAGCTCTCAACTTCAATGTTCTACTCTTATTTCTAGGCATCTCGGGAGGTGGAGACAAATTCTGAAGCACGTATAAAATGTCAGCATACCAAGGGGAAGAAACAAAAATATCAGATACCTGAACTGACGTACTTTCCTCATCTTCATCGGACATGGCAGCAATCAAATTTATATCTAGAGCATGTAGATTTGTTTCAGCCATGAGCTTGGCGAGTCCTTGTCCTTTAATCAACTTGGTCGGTTTAATCTCCACATCGTATTCTAACAACGCAGCGATCCACTTACCCCGTCTTCCCTCTGGATCTGCCTGTACCAAAACATCTTTAACTGCTGCGTTAGGAACATATGCTATAATGTGGGAATGCAGTATATACACACGGAAATCTTTCAAGGCTTTTACAAGCGCAAGTGCTTGTTTCTCAATAATGTTGTATTTCAATGCTCCGTCCCTTATAATCCGACTGAAAAAAGCAATGGGCTTCTCAACTCCATCCCTTTTTTGCATTAAAACAGCTGCCAATGTGTGCTCAGAAGCAAAAGAAAACAAAATGAAGTCCTGTGTGTAGTCCGGGCTGATTAAGATAGGGGCTGAAGAAAGAGATATCTTTACCAAATTGAATGATTTCACTGCCTCTTCTATCCACTTTACCTGACTGTCCTTTTTCAGCATGTTCGTGATTTCTCTGAGATGCTCTGCAAGATTTGGAATGAAACGACGCAGAAAATTCATTTTACCATTAAATGACTGTATTTCTTTCTTGTTCCGGGGCTGTTCAATCTGCTGTATGGCTTCAACACGTGCAGGGTCAACTCGAATGCCATCTTTCGATATGATTTTGCCGAGGAGCTTGCCTTCATCCATGGCAAAAAGACTCTTTTTCGGATTCAGCGAAATGCCATATTTTATGCACTTCTGGAAAAAAAAATTCAAATGATATAAATGTTCCTCATCAGAATTTGAAAACACAGTTAAATCATCAAGGTAAACAACCAAAAATACGTCTTTCTCGTTGGCAAAAGCCATGTCCATTGCACGCTGAAAGGTGGCACCTGCATTCTTCAAACCAAACGGCATTTTTGCATAATGAAACGTTCCCCAAGGAGTGGTGAACGTAGTCTTATCACGATCATCTTCATGCACTAAAATCTGATTATAGCCTGAGTAGCCGTCGAGTAGTGACATCCTGGATGCTCCAACTACTCGCTGCAATATATGGTCCATTTTTGGCAGCGGATAATTGTCTTTTAATGATACCTTATTCAAATTTTTGAAATCGATACATAAACGGATCTCACCTGTTTTCTTTCTCACGGGCACCAAATTTGATATCCAATCTGAAAATCGGATAGGCACAATGATTCCTGACTTATACAACTGTTTACCTCTTTTTCAATCGATGGTAGCAGCTTTGGATTGATTCTCCTCAACTTTTGACGAAAAGGCTTCTGATTTGGTTTGATGGGGATAGTATGCTGAATGATGTTAGTGTCATATGTTTTAAGATCTGAGTAATCCCACGCAAAAGCATCAGAAAATGAAGACAACAATTTCACATACTCTGCCTTTACCTTTGGTGACAATGACTTTGATAACTTAACCATCTTGGGATTCTCAGCTGTCCCAATATTTACCTCCTCAACACCTTTTTCAGTCGGCCTCAATGTCGGTTTGCGGGCTACATCGTCTTGATCAAACAGTTCTTCCAAAGGAATCAATCCCTTAGGAATGATGTTATCTTTAAGTTGCAGCACTTCCATTTGGTTTATTTGTATGTCATCATTACCATCATCATGTTCTGTATCTATGGAGGTGTCTTTAAACTTACCCTTATTCTGCAGAAAATCACTAATCTCCTCGTCATCCTGAAAGACTTGCCAACATCGCTGATTGTCTGGAACGGTGGGGCGGTGTTTCACATGAATCTCGAACTTGTTGCTGGAATTCATTGGAATTTTAAGATTGCTTGCTGCCTTAGCAAGACCATCAGCAACACCATTTTGTATGCGAGGCACACATGTCAAGGTATGATTAGAAAATAATTTCAGAATGTCTAAAACTGCATTACGGTAAGCCCTCATGCGAGGATGCTTGGCCCGAAACTCACCTTTAACCTACTTTATCACCAACTCTGAATCACCATACACTGCAATCCTTTTCGCTTTCAGCTTTTTAAGAATCTTAAGGCCAGCAATTAGAGCCTCATATTCTGCTTCATTATTAGAACAGTCAAATGCTAGCTTGTAGGAACACACTCTCACATTGCTTGGAACCTTATCCGGAGCGGAAAATGGACTACGAATCCAAACACCAATTCCAGCACCGTCACTACCCACTGTGCCATCAAAATCCATGGTCCAAAGACCATCTTCATCGTCCTCTAAATGCTGAAATTGCGCCAGCTCTGTTTTTCCTGTTTGCTGCCCATTGTCTTTAGCTGATTGCTCCATAGTAGCTTGTTTTTCTCTTCTTTCTTTTTGCAGAACTTCTCTAAAATTCTCAGTGATTTCTGGTATATCTTCCGCCTGAACTAATTGACTATATATATCATTAAAACTATTAGCAAGCAACACAAACGACTCTAAGTCGGTATGTACATAATTTACAGGATGATTGATTGGCTTCTCTTTGCTGGTTATCATGTATTTCATCTTCTGCTCTCGATATAAATTTCTCATTTGACCGAAGACTGGAATTGTCGCATAAGAGAAATCTAACTGAAGTGTGCCTTTCAACTTTGCCCCCCAAGATCTTGAAAGGAGCATTCCAAATCGCGGAGGAATGTCCGCCACAACCACATCCATTAAGACATTCTTCGCTGGAATTTGATCTAAGCTTACAACCAAATCTTTGATGAGTCCTATACACCTCACACGGCTGGAATAAAATGAATACAAATCATGATATTTTCTTGTAATGTCTAGTCCCAACTTTTCCATGATCGCCTTTGGCATCAAATTGTGCGAAGCACCCGAATCGAACATGGCATTGTGAAAAACATATTCATGCAACCTCAAACTGATATAAAAGGGAGGAACATCACTGTCAGGGGACTCACCATCTAATGCAGGCCCGAAAATCAATTCTGGCTGATCATCCTCAACATTTACCGTATCGAACATTGGATCAAAGTTCAGAATTTTGGAGACTTGACCGCGGTAGCTGCTGTTCTTCATGATTTCTATCAAAGGAATAGATATTTTTAATTTGGAAATTTCATTTTCCAAACTAAATGCTGAAACTTTTTCGACTTCTTTGACCGGAACTTCCTTCTTTTCAGCCTTATCCTTCACTATGTTTGGCTGATTTACCTTTTCTGTTGATGATACTTTACTAGCTGCGGGATCAATTGTCTCTTTTCCTTTCTTCTGTGGTATCGGTGAATCTGCCTTTGGTGCTGAAGCTTCTTTTCGTTTCTGAATTGGATTTATGGGCACATCTTGGTTTCTCAATGAGTATTGCTTCTGTTGAGCGGACAAAGCATTCAAATATCCTCTTTGGTAATCATCTGACTCTTCCTCTAACTCCGCATCATTTGCTAAAATGAAGTCTTCATCTTTCTGAGCAGCTGAACTTTCTCCATATTCTTCATCCTCAGTAATATAAATAGGCAGATCGTCGGGAGTGAAGAAATGATTTTTCTCACCTGCTACATCATCATCATCGTCTGAATCTTGACTCACAAAATTCTGCAAAAGAGGTGTCTTAATCTGCTGCTGGACTGCCGGCTCTTGTGGTCTTTGTTCACGCTGCTTTATTCTGAACTGTGGCTGCTACTGGCCACGATAGTTTGGATTCCGAATCTGCGTTTCTGGTTTGTCAAGTGTCATCCTTTTGAACATTTTTTCCATCTCACGAAGCAAGTGCTGTTCGGATGTAGATGTGGAAGGCTCTTCCTTTATAGTCACTCTTTTCTCTGCTTTCAACCATGCTCTTTTATCGTTCAGATTCGCCTCAACACTAACGGCAATCTTCTGCATATCTTCTAAGGTAGGCGGATCTCTGTCACGTAGCGAATAAGCCATCTCCGGATCGAAACCATCCGGGAATTTAAGAAGAGCTGACTTTTTTGACGGTCTTAAGTCATCTGGAATTGCATTATACACTGTATTGAATCTGATAATATAATCCTGAACGGACTCACCAGGATTACGCTTGATGTTTGTATACTCTGAAGTAATCTGCAGCGGATCCTTTTTCATCTCCCATCGATCCAAAAATTGTGTCTGAAGGTCTTGCAATGTATTGATACTTCTGGCATGTAGAGCTCTGAACCATTTACGAACCTCTCCTCCAAAAGTCTGGGCAAACAATCTCATTGAAACATTTTCTGCGTCAATTTCATGCAAGTCCAAAAAGTCTGTCATTCGGACAATATGCTACTGAGCTGATATACTTTGTGGGGTGCCATCAAATATAGGAATTTTTCTCTGGTAATTAGCAGGAATAGGATCTAAATTGGCTGGCAAAACAAGAGGTGAAAATCTGGCTGCCATGACTCTTGGCGGATTTATAATCTGTTGTCTCGGAGAAACAGGAGGACTGGGAGCAGTAGGTGAACGAGGTGTATGCGATGGAGATGGAGGAGAAACTACTATTGATTGCTGATCAGAAATCTCGGGCTGAACCGGAATGGTAGGGATAAAGGAAGGTTCAATGGGGGTCCGTGAACTAGATGCAACTTCAGATGGTCCAAGAGTTTGTGAAGCAGATTCAGTGAATTCGGGAATGTTGGTAGCCACAATGGAATCTTGCAATTGTCTGTCCAAGTGATATGAAACAAATCTGAATTGAAAATCTTCAAAAAACAATGGATCCGGAACTAATCTTGATAATTCAGTTTCAGAAAAATTTACAAATAAGGATGTTTCAAATCGTTCATCAAAAGGAATTTCATCAACATATATAATTTTCACAGGACAGGATGCAGATCTAGAAAGCGATCTGGAACTTCCAGAACTCACTTGACTTTCTCTTTTAGAACTTTCTTGACTTCCTTGTCTTCTAAGAATCCTAGGAATCAGATTTGGATTTTCAAATATCGTTGGTGGATCAGGGTCAGGATTTGACCTAGTATTCCTTCTTGAAGCCAGTGTATTGATCTTCTCGAGATAAATTTCAAGGAACACAATCAATTATCTTCAGCCTTTCAACTTCTAGACTCAATCATCCAAAGGTCTAGAACGAACAATTATACTGGGGTGATTTGCAAATCAAGTGCTGCACTCACAAGCTTACCAGAGATCGACTGAAGCAACGTTTATCTACTTCCGCTTATGCATGGAAAAAGTGTTTCGAAAGCTACCTGGCGTGACTTCAGACTCCGTCTAAGACTCATGAAACAAACACATTAACAAGCAGACCATTGAGAGATTCCCCAGTATGGTCGCCACTATGTTAGCGCTCAAATCTACCTCAGGCTGAAATAAGGTAAAACTCGAGGCTACATCAAACCACGCTCAGCCTCGTAGCTAGCCCTACGAGGACAGGAGAGGGCTCTCTCCGGGTCTATCTCGGCAAATGTTTTCAGAGGGGCTGAGATGACTTATAATGAACAATGAATACTGATTTTAGGCTAGTAAAGAGATAGGAATGTTTGATTTTTATTTTTTGGGTTTTCGTTGGAGAAATGGGAAAAAACAATTTTGGGTCCGGGGATAAGGTCAGATCTTTGCAGATTTCGAGTTGGGGCGAGGTAGGCAATAGTATTAATGCTTTTGATTGGATATATGGATGGATTAGAATGAAAGAGAGCTGAAAAGGGCAAGGATGAACATGGATCCTTTTCAAATAGGCGAAAACATGAAAAACTAAATGACTTCAAAGGCAGAGCACTGTGAACAATGGTTTCAACCTCATCTACTCATTCATTTAATTTAAGAAACATAAGTGAGACATGGAATACATTAAAAATGAAGGAACTTACAATAAACTGAGAGAAAACACCATTAAGAACTGAAAGCCACAAGAATCCCAACAGGTGCTGCAAAACCTCTGATCTTTCCTTAGCCAAAATATGAAAAATATGTACAATGTGTGCCAAAGTTTCCCAAGAGTCCAACCTGTAGAATGTCTCAAAAATTACAATATATAGATCACTCTAACCCCTTCCCATGCCTCTAGGGGTCGAATTCCTTCTTCAGGGATCAGTTTCAACCAAATTCTAATCAAGGAACTAAAATCTAGGCAGCTAACAACTTGCCTCTAAAAGAGTGGAAACTGATTCATTTACATGATTTTCACTTTTTTGAGAGTGAATCTTCTAGAATAGGTAAAAATGAGCCAAATTTACATGCCAACCATCATTTTACATCATGAAAACCCAAAAATTTCATCCACAAGCAAAACTGGTCCCAACTGGCTGAAATTCTGAGCTGGAAGTTGAAAATTCAGCCAAAAATCTATGTGGGTAGCGCGCCTGAGCTGAGTGGGTAGCGCACCTTTCAGCCTGATTTTGAGGCACTTCCCGGCATCCAAATTGAGCTCATGATAGCGCGTTGGAAATCCCTGGATGTTGGCTATCCAACCCAAGTGGAATTTCCCAATTTGGAGCTCATTTGCCCCTCCAAAACTTCATTCTCCCAGAAGTACTTCCTGCTGGTGCAAAAGGTGGCAGCAAGGTGGTTTTCATGGTGTTTTTGGGCCTTTTGACCATCCAGAACCTGATGAAATGCTTCGGAAATACCTGAGCATGCATAAATTACCATGAAAAACCCAAAAATACAAATATTTCCTTCAGCAAGTGTCCCAAACAAAAGTGAGCATGTCGACGCGCTACTCGTATAGCTGAAAAATCTGTTTTTGGACCAAAATATTTCAAAATGACAAAAATTTCTCCGAATTTGCTCAAATTTGGAGCGAAGACCCTCCATCATGTATCATGCCCAGCCAATGAAGCCTCGGCCAAAATCCGGAGTGGATCAGGCCTTTTCCGCCGTTTTAGTGCTTCGCTCAACCTCCTCTTCAGAATCTTCATTCTCGCTTTGCAGACATGCATGCGAGCCCAATAATGACCTTTCATGTGGCGAAGCATGTCTTTGTCTCTGTTGGCCTTCTCAATCAACTTTTCCAAATGAATGTTAACCCGTGTGAGTACAGAATCTCGATCAATTGGTGTCATGTCGCCAGGTCTCTTCCGGGCCAATTGTCGATCTTCACGGATTCGCCGCAGCTCATAAAGTTCGTGCTCATCCTCCAGTTGTTTGTTACGCTGCTCCAGATAGTTTATCACCCACTGAGCCCTCTGCAATTTCTCTTTCAGCATGTCATTCTCGGCCCTCTGCTCCTGGATGATCTCCTTCAGTTTCGAGCTAGGAGAGCTCGCATCAACATCAATGATCGTGAAATCCGTGTCCCGGCCTCCTGATGGGCCCTCATCATGCATGGGATTCTTGCCCCTGTCCTGGATCTGTACCTGTGCTGAAGAAGAAGGCGAGACCCCTTCCACATCATGTGGAGATAATACTCGCTCTGCTGATGGAGTCGGCAAGACCCCTTCCACCCCGGGTGGAGATAATACTCGCCGTGTAGCTGCAAATAAGGCCCTGTGGCCTCGCTGATATGTCACAAACAATGGAGCACTGATATGCTCAATCTCAGGAATGCCAGGCTGGTGTGAAGGCTCTTCCACATCATGAACTACCTCGGGAGGCGGCTGTGGCGCTGTGAAAAAGTCACGGGAGATGAAATCCTCCCAAGTGATGCCCTGCTGTGCCAACTGATGTAACACTATGATCTTGATCAAAGCGTAATGATATATACTTCTATGCTGCTGTGCTGGGCTCTTCTTCTGTACAAAAATCATCATCCTCTCTATGTTGCGATACATGAAGTACGAAATGTTCATCATACGTACCCTCGTGAAGTGCATCAACAAACGAACATGGTACGCAAAGAGACGCGAGAATCTGCCCTCGCAACTGAAATACCGAATGATGAGTTTCATCAGTGGTGCAAACTCATCCCTCAGGAATCTGAAAGGAAAAAATCTGCCCAAGTGCCTCATATACCCAGGTTTGATGTATGGCTCATAGTGGAATTTCTCTAACTGCTGACGTTTGTTCCATTCCTCTCCTAAATTTGGTATGCCAGTGGCCTGAGCAATAGTCAATGGTGACAGAATGAAATCAACTCCGGCGAGATTTACACGGCCATCATGTAAATGTAGAACAAACAGACGAGCTAGTTCACGATGAAGCTGGGTTTGTGAAATCATTTCACAGAATCGAAAACATGACTGAACCTGAAAACAATCCATTGCAAGCGGACATGCCTGCAATTGAGCCAAAGAAGTAGGCTCCTCCCTGAGATGTTTACCACCTTTTCCACCTTTGTGAGGCCTCCATGGCACATTACCCTCTGCTGTGGAATCACTGTTAGACTCCTACTCATAAATTGAGTCTGTCTCTGACATGGCTCTGAAAACAAGTTGTCTGCAATATGGATGCTGATATAGGTGCAGTGAAGGCAAAATTTTAATGTATGTTCAAAACCCAATAAATGTCACACATGTACCCAAGTATCACAGGGAAACAAAATCATCATGAGGATGGCTCTGTTTTAATGGCATAAAACTATCACTATTTTGATCACAAGTAAGTTTGACAAATGAGTACCAAATGCAAATGTATGGTACAACTTTATAATGATGGCCAAAATTTGTCAAAGGGGCAAACAAATATGGGACTGTGTCTTATCAAATGGAGAATAGGAACAACATGACAATGATCATAGTGAAACAAATGGCTATGACAATGGTAATAGAATGATGATGACAGCAGCGGTTATATTATGGTGGTGGAGGATATAGACTAGTCAACATAAGACTATGTAAAAACCTGAAAGGACATGACAACGGTGATAAGATGATAAACTAAGGACATGGGAATGATGTACACAACGTGCTAGGGCATGAGCATATCTACCATTCACAAAAGTTTTCAAACCCTTCACAAGACTGTCCATATATATTCAAAACCCTTAATGAATAAATCTGCATATAAATGTAGGGTTCATACATTTCTCTTCAACCAAGGCTTGTTTCCCAACATCAATAACACCACAATCATGCTAAAAATCTACTGAGAAATGATAAAAACTTGTTTGCAAGCTGCTGGAGTCGATTTGATACAAAACTGGGCGCAAGACAACAATTTTCTGGGCTCTGTCGCTGTATGGGTAGTGCCCCTGCCCAATGGGTAGCGCGCCTCAAGTGGGTAGCGCCCGTGTTAAATAACACTGGCTGTGGCGTTTAAGTGGGTAGCGCGCACCATGTGGGTAGCGCGCACTCTGTATGGGTAGTGCACACTCCAAACACTGTCCACGGTTATGAAAACACGGCTTCGGCCTTCAAGAACTCAATTTCGACTTCTGCCTTGCATATTTCTTGCAAATGATTTTGTTTGCCATGTTTATATATGAAGAAAATATCTCACCAAATAAGATTTGATTTCAAATTTGTTTGATAACCCACTTTCATAATGTTTGGCATTTTGACATTTGGTCATTTAATACAATGCTTCTCCTTTGGCTTTTCTGAGTTTTTGGACTGATAACTTTGCTATCTTTTGCAGGGATCCGGCATTTGTCTTAGGAAAATATCAGAGGCTTGCACTGAAGCTTCTTATGATGAAATAAATACAATTATTACAAAAATGAAATTAGACAATTTCTAGTTCCAAAACAGAGTTTTGGACAAGAAATGTCTTCAAATGCTTTTGATAATAAAAATGTGAAATAGAAAACTTGCGAAACCAACCTCATGGCCTGCGGGCTTTATGACATGTATGCAAAGAACTTGAAAACCCTAGACTCTAAGACTAAAGACCCTTTTTAACGAAACTGATATTTAATGACCATGAATGAAATGACGATGAACTTCAGTACTTTTTGAGAAATTTTGAAATAGCCCTGCAGGTACAAGCATGAGGAAACACAAGACAACCAGACCCCCTCGTCAGTCAATGGCATGCTCCTAGCGAAATGCAATGAAGTGGAACAAGCGAGACACCTAAGAATGAATATGCAAAAAGCGAAATGATCTCTGACGGAGGGCTGTAAGGACTGACTCTAACACATTGTGTTTCCTGTTTACTTTGAGTTTCCTTTTGAGTACTTCACCCATGGTTTTCTTCATCGTATTCCTCCAGAGTAGCCATTATGTTTACGTCCATGGGCTCGGTGATGTCCTTTGCATCTCCGTTTTCTGATTCTGGTTCTCCTACGGATTGGTCATTGTACAGGATGAATGAATCCAGACCTGTATGCACGGAGTATAAAGGGGAGTTTTCGGGTTTTTCGGGGCTACTGACTAGGAATTTCATTTGGGACTCCCTATAAAGTCTTCTAAGTTGGCCAAATATAGGGACAGTAGCATATGAGCCATCCATCTGAATTGTTCCTTGTAGTTTGGCTCCCAATGATCTCGATAATAACATGCCATACTTGGGTGGCACATCTGCCACCACAACATCCATGACCATACATTTAGCAGGGATCTGGGTCAAACTCACACGTAAGTCTTTAATTAAACCAAGGCATTTTACTCTGCTGGAATCAAATGAATACAAATATTTGTAATGGCAGGTTATCTCTAGACCTAGTTTTTCCATAACTACCTTGGGCATTAAGTTGTGAGATGCTCCAGAGTCATGCATTGCATTGTGAAGAATCTTATCATGGATATTCAGACTGATATAAAAAGGTGGTACTAACCCCTCCTGAAACTTTCCCTCAATCTTTGGACCAAATAGGAGGGCAGGTTGATCATCACTTAAATTCACGGTGTCGTTGTTTTCCCCCAGATTTAATGCTTTCAAAATTTGGCCTTTATATACATCCTGAGTGGCCAACTTAGATAATGGTACAAATATTTTAATCTTTGCAATCTCACTTTCCAAATTGAAAGTGGATTGGGACTTTGGAGTGCTCAACTCTATTTTATTTGCCACTGTCTTAGTGGCTGAATCAGTTTGTGATTTCTCGCTATGTACATGGTTAGAGACTGTTGTATTAGGAGCACTAACTACAGTGCTAGTGCTGCTAGTGGGTTGGCTTTGTTTTTCAGTGTTTTGGTTGTCTTTCTCTTTGTCTTTCTCAGAACTCTTAGCTGCTGATTTGTTATTTTGAGCAGTTTCTTTAGAAGCTTTCTCAGGCCTTTTCTTGATAGTGACCTCAGGGGTTTTGGGTTTGGGGATGTCTTGGCTCTTCTTGCTCCTAAGCTCATATTGTTCCCTGACCTGCATAATAGCGTTTTCAAATCCAAGTCTGTAGGCTTCAAACTCTGATCTTTCCTCATCCCGATATGAGGGTGAGGGCTGATCTTCTTCTAAATCATAGTTATGGATTGAGTCCTCTGCTTCAAACATGTTTATTGTATTCCCTTCAGACTCTTCTATGATTCCCTCATCTTCATCAAGAAAGTTTTGGAATGGGGGAATGACTTGTTGATCTGATTCTTTTTGTCTGTTGGGAGTGGTATTGTTTCTCCTAAATTTTTGGTTCTGATTTTGGTTTCTATTTTGATTGCTAACTGTGACAACCATATTTTCCATCATCTGTTGCAGCTTCTCCACGTTCTTAGATAATCTATCATAATTGGGATCAGATGTGGAGGCTACATTGTCATCTCTAGACGTTACCCTCTTTTCAACTCTCAATATTGCCCTCTTCTCCATCAAGTTTGCTTCTATAGTTATGGCTCCTTTCTGCATGTCTTCCAATGTGGTGTACTCCTTATCCCTTAGCTCATAGGCCATATCGGCATCAAAGCCTTCAGGATACTTTTCTAGGGCCATACCTTGTGGAGGTTTCATGTGTGGGGGGAGTGTGTTGTAAATTCTATTAAATCTCGTGGAGTAATCATGGATACTCTCCCCTGCGTTCTTTCTCAGACTCATGTATTCTGCTAGGAGTTGTTGAGGGTTAGCCCTAACCTCCCATTTGTTAATGAAGGTCTGATATAAAGCAGGGAGATCTTGAATACTGCCCGGGGGCAGGTTTTTAAACCATTTTTTTACATCCCCTTCCAAACTCTGTGCAAAAATTCTCATTTTGACTGTTTCATCATCGAATTCCATATAGTCAAAAGAGTCCTCCATTTTATCTACATGTTGTTGGGCTGTTGTAGGCTCTTTAGCAGGGAAGTGTGGGATTTTTGATTGATAATCATTTGGTAAGGGTACTAGAGGTTGAGGTAACACTAGAGGGGCATACCAGGCTGCCGTTATGATGTTCTGATGAGGTAGAGGATTAGCCTGAGCAGCTGGTATATGGATGGCAGGGATTCTAGGGCTAGCAGAAGCTTGTTGGGCAGACCTGGGATGACAGAGCCCCAAGTTTTGGATGAAGTGAGTGTCTGGGGGTGTATATGGAGGGGTCCCTATGTATTTAACGTGCTTACCACTATGAGATGGTGAACCAGGGAACCTAAGGTCTGGCTGGTCTAAAACACTGGATGACCTAGTTCTAGGTAATCTATTTTGAAGGTCTAGGTCAGGGTGAAAATGTGCTAGAGCTATAAGGTCTTCAGGTGCTGAATTAGCTCTATAGATGTGACTAGAAGTAGTTGATCTCTTGAGGATGCCTTCAGGGTTATCAACTATTTCAGGTGGGTTTGGGTTAGGATATTCTCTTGTATAGATGTTCCTCGAAGCCAGAATGTTGCCTTTCAACCAAGAGCTAACCCTACTTGATTTTCCTATCATGGTTGATGTTGTTTAACAGGCTGGTCTCCCAGTGGAGTCTTATGTGAAACCAAGATAATCAGTAGGCCTACTGATCACCAGCGGAGTCTTTTATCTTTGAAAGTTATGGAGTCGCCAGGTGGAAAGCATAGGATGTTCTAGGGGGTACACTGTCCACCACAATGCTTAAGTAATGTCACCTTTCAAGAATAACCTCAAAACATAACAAACTCCAACCAGAGATTGACTTGGAGGGAATTTACCAGATATGTCACCTCCGAAGAGTGTGAGATATGGAGGCTACCTGGCCCTTTCCAGACTCTGTCTAAGAGTGCAAGAGAACACAACAAATGGTATAGAGGATATTCGAGAAAAGAACTGACTTACTGCCAACCTAACCGGAGATTCTAGGCTTTCTGATGTTAATGATGTAGTGAGTAGGGAAAATATTCAGAAATCCCCAGTATGGTCGCCATTATGTTGGGGTTCCCGTGTTTTGGCCAGATTGGCAAGACCAAAAGACGAGACAACATCAGAACCACTTTCAGACCTTAGGATCTAGCCCTCCTAGGCCCAGAGTGGGATCTCTCTATATGAGTCAAAGTGTATGTCTTTGAAGCTCTAAGTTATGGTTTTAGGCTAGTTATATGCAGAGGGTTTGTTTATTTGATTGTAAGTTTTGGTTGTTGGAAATCAGGAAGAAGGGTTCAGCATGAGACAAGGCTGGGCAAAGGGGAATTTAGGCAAAGGAGAAACAATCCAGCGAATACCAAATCCATTGGGTAATGGAGTCAAGAAAGGATTTACTTGCTAATCAACATGCAAGCTTTCAGTTGGGCTAGTCATCTAAAGCCTTGAATCCTAAAGTGAGAGGGTGGTATGGGACATTAAGGGCTAAAGGTGAGAGAAGGGGAACCATCCAATTCTGTCTATAGATCAGGTCAGAGGTCATTTAACTCCAGACTAGCTTGGACACAATCATGGGCGGCACAAGGGAGATTGGATAGGCTTAATCGGAATGGAAAGATCCTAGTGAGGTAGAGGTAGAGTTCTAAACCTCCTAGTGTTCTTAACACATTTAATTAAATCCTAACAAGTACTTCTATGAACAGATTTCATCAATCCATACATCAGCTAGCAGGGAATATCATCCACTACACTGGTTAAATTAACTGAAATCAACTCTTAGATAAACACTTTAAGCAGAAAACATAAAGGGCTGGGAGAGCAGCAACATAAGGCACCTAACAAGGGTGAATCTTATGCCAAAATTTCTGATGCGAGCCAGAAGAAATGAAATGTAAAGGAAATAAACACAGAGATAGAAAAACATCACCGCAGCTTTAGATCAGGATCCAATGAAATGTACATATCATATTAAACATCAACATAAATCAGGTACAACATAGCCAATAGCTTGGTCATTCAGTCTGAATACATCTTCCTCAGCCTATCTTACAACTATAGAAAGAGAACCTATCTCAAGAGAAATTGCTTGCACTGCTCTGATATCTCATCAACAACCTTTACAAAAATTTTCTCATAGTTTTTATAACTGAAAAAGAGCATCTTAGACTCAGTCTTGTCAGTCCTCTGTCAGAGTCAAATTCACCAAAGTTCATTTCCTGTAATTTGCGGTCATTAATGCTATTTTGGTAAAAAATAGTCATTTTCAGAGTCAAGGTCTAGTGGTTGGTCTTCAAACATGTCGAATAATGCCTGCAGGCTAGATGAAGGTTCAATAAGTTTCTTATTTCAAGATTTTCATCATCAGTAATGCTCAAGGATGATTCTTCTCCAAAACCCTGTTTTGGAGAAGAAATTCGCAAATTAGTTGTTTGTAATAACCATGTAATTTTCCGTCTTGAAGATTTCAAATGCAGGCTCTATGTCACCTTGCCAAACTTCATGCTAAACATCCCTGCAAAAGACAACAAAGAGATTTATTTTGTCCAAGAGAAAAAACAGAGTTTATTGTAAGAAGTGCCAAGTCTTCGAGTAGTGGGTTTTCCAAAATCGAAATCCATATCCTTAAAGATGTTTTCGTTGTCTTATTCATTAGCATAGGAAAAGTCAGCTTGGAGCCGGAGAAATCATGAAAAAGTCAGTAGGATGGGAGAAACGAAGTGTAAGGCTCGAAATATGGTGAATTTGTGATGTGCGGCGCATTGGGCTCCTCTGCACAATGTAAATTAACTCCAGCGCGGCGCACGGGGCCGACGCGGCGCGTTGGGCTCACACGCGGCGCACAGGGTCGACAGGATAAAATCATCATCAACAGATGGACGTGGATGGGGTCTTCTCGTAGACCAAGGTATCAAGACTGGCCAGTTTGTTATTGAATACAGTGGAGAAATCATAAGGTAGACTTGAGCACTAACAGAACCTCGTAATGAATCCATGGTACCTTCATTGATCCAAAAATAAAGATGCAATAAATTCACGATACCATGCACCATGACGTTAAGTATGCCTGGAATTCATTGGCCGCTTCCATGCTCAATGCTTCTTCACAAGGCCATAATAGGTATCCTCTTTGTCCTGATCGTCAATTTCCTGGCCTTCACATACTATATTCTATTTCTCACCAGAAAAGCAAAGAATGGAATCCCTGCAGAATGGCCTTTCCTTGGGATTCTCCCCTCATTGTTTATACATTTCAACCATCTATACGACTCGCTTTCAGAAATCCTGATCGGATGTGGTGGAACTTTCATTGCCAAAGGCCTTCCACAAACCACTATCGTTACCAGCAATCCAGCAAATGTGGAGTATATCCTCAGAACCAAGTTCTCAAGTTTTCCGAAGGGTCTCGCTTTCAGGAGTGCGTTTAGAGAAGTTTTTGGTGATGGATTGTTTAACGTTGATGGAGAACAGTGGTTTCATCAAAGAAAGGCGCCGGTGGTAGAGTTTAACTCTGTATCTAGTCTCACTTATTTCTTGAAGTCCGTACAAGACTCCTTGCGCCAAAATCTCATCCCTATTCTGGATGGCACTATATCCAAAGGAAGTGCAATCGATCTTCAAGACATGTTATTTCGTTTCACGTTTGACAACATTTGCAAAATTGTGTTTGGGGTGGAATTGGGGTATTTATCTCCATCTCTGCCGGCCATTCCCTTTGTCAAAGCATTCGATGATGCTATTGAAGCATCGTATAGTCGATTTATAATGCCTATTTATTTGAGAAAGATCATGGGGTTTTTCGGTTTGGGAATCGATGTGAAACTTAAGTCTGCTCTGAAGAACATCGACCGGTTTGTGATGGAGATTGTTTCATCCAGAAGGGAGGAATTGGGTATGGATAAATCATGGACTGCTTCTGTACCATTTCGTAGACACGTATGCACCTGAAGATGAAATGTCAATTGAAATCAGTTTGGAAGATGTGAAAAGAATAGCATTTCATTATGGATTTGAGTTGGAGACAGAGAGAACTATTGAAACAAATTACACTGCAAACCCAACTTCCATGATGAAAAATCGATACTTTGCTGCCTTCTAGAAAATGAGAAAGAAGTGTCTGACTGTAAAAGGTGTTCCTGCAAAATAATCATAACAAAGGGTTCCATTTCAGTCCAGTGTTTATTTAGAAGCTGATCCTTGAACCACTTTTTACTCCCATGTCTTTCGCTTCGACATCAGCGTGGCATTGCATATCTAGACTCGTAATTAAAATTTCAAAGACCCAATACCTAAATAAAACTAAGATATCTGCAATAGAAAAATAATAGGCTTGGATTGCCTAATTTTCCCACAGTCACGATTTGATGGCATCCACGCCTTGCTTTTTCATTGGGCATCGGAAATTTACAAATGGAAAATGTAATGTTGTTCTGTTTTTAGAATGAATCGATGACTCTCTCTCTATCTTTGTAATTTCAGTTGAAACAACGCCCTTGTTTTGGGTCGATCTGTTTTCTGCTGAGTTTATTTATTGTATGAAAAATCATTTGAAGGGGGTGGGGGAATTCTGAAAGCTGGTGGAGGAAAAATTAGTGTTTCACTGTACAGTTTTTAACAGAGAAATAATTGAATGGTACAGCTCTGAGTTATAAGATTCTTGTGGTGTGAATTTGAGCATATGTTCTTCTTTTGTTTTATATGTAATCTCGTTATGTTTATAGACCATTCATAAATCGTTTTCAGTTTGAATGCTTGAGAGTAAGAAAGGTAGAATTCAGTTATTGCTCTGCCTTGAGGAAGTGTTTAGATTTTGTGTGGCTTATTCTATCTGAAAAGGATTCATTGGTTAATGCCCTTTTCAATTTCTTAAACAGTCTTTCATCCCATATTATTTCAAACTTGATTGCTAAAACCTCATACCTATCTCACCTTATGAAATACTCTGTACCTTAGATTAAATCTCTCTACTCAATGCTGTCCTTAGTCCCATGTAGCCTAGAAAACCTAATCATTCATAAAAATACTTTCCTATCTACTTACTAGCCTAAAATCAGTATCAATTTTGAGTCATCTCAGCCCCTTTGAAGACCTTTTGCCGAGATAGACCCGGAGAGAGCCCTCTCCTGTCCTCGTAGGGACAGCTACGAGGCGGAGCTTGGTTTGATGTTGCCTTGAACCTTGCCTTCCTTCAGCCTGAGGCAGATTCAAGCGCTAACATAGTGGCGACCATATTGGGGACTCTTCCCCGGTAAAGGATGACAAAGTTCAGATCTGATCGTTGATGGTGAACAACGACCAGACACCGCAAGGCTGAAATCATTCACCTGGCGACTTCATTCACTGAAAGATCCAGACAATCAATCCTTCATGGTGACTTCACTGCAGGGAGATCAGTAGCTTTAAGATTGTCAAGATGGACCAGATTGCAAGAAGATACGCTCCCATGAGCCGAGATCACATCCCCGGTTTTCCGAATAAGATGCCCAAGGTAGATTGGTCAAGGAATCTGCCTACGTTTAACAATGATGGTAAGAAGGATGCTTCTTTACATCTAGTTAGATTTCACATGCATATTTGCAAGTTGAAGGTGGATTTTCCTGAAGATTGCTTGATGAAGATATTCCTGGCCACTCTGGAAGGTGAAGCCCAATCTTGGTATGAAAATTTTCCGCTAGCCTGTATTTACTGTTTAAAGGATTTTCATGCCTTGTTCATTGAAAGATATCAAACATCTTATCCATCATTAAATTTAGTTCATGACTGTTGCAAACATGATTCTACTTTTATTGAAAGCCTTGAGAAATATTATGAAGATGATAATTTCATGGATGATGAGATCATGGAAGCCCTATATGAAAATCCATTTTAGCAGCATAAAGACGATCATGAAAATTTGCAGCAGGATTAAGATTTTAGTGTGGTGGAAGATGAAGGAATTTTTCATCTTGACAGTCAACAGGAATTACATGAAATGGATCAGCAGTATGAGGAAAATCTGTATACTCCTTCACTTGAAATCAATGAAGACAATCACTGTTTGAGCAAAAGAAAACAAAAGGTATTATCTCCTCTATCTGAAGACGAGATAGATCAAATCTTGAACGGTCATGTTCCAGCTCAAGTTAACGCAGATCTGCAGTGTGCACATGGTCAAGAAGGTGATGGTGGAACTTCTTCCTTTTCTGAAAAGGATGACAGTACTGTAAGCAGCTTTATAGATCAGCAGGTTGAAGATGTCTATATCGCTGAAAGTGATGAAAGAGAAAGTGTCATTTCAGATCTCTCAATAGAGGAAGACAGCATGCAAGTAAGTCCAGTTCTAATTTCATAATGTGATAATGTCAGGACAACTATTTCAGTTCCAGATTCAGATTGTGATGACCAAGAATACCTAGTACAGAATCCTATGAAAGAGAAATCTACTGTTGAGATCATCTGGAAAGAAGAAGACAGAGCTATGGATTCAAATATTTTCAGTTCATTAGAACACAGCCTTCATGAGGAAATAATCCAGTCAATTGATGCAAAACAAGATGGAATCTTCGTTCAAGTAAGTGAAAAAGTTTCCTTGAATGAATTGTTGGTAGATGATAAAGACGATAGTGTTGGGTTTCCAGAATCATTTGAAGTTTCTTTCCTTATGATTGATGAATGTAATGAGAATCTGGCTGTTATATCATATGAAGATGACCTACAATACATTCGGACTGTAGAAGATCAGAACATTCAGGATTTCCATTCAGATTCTTCCTCATATGTCTCATGTTTTGAAATGTTTTCTCAAGAGGAGAGCTGCCCATCTATTTGTTCAGAATTTCTTGAGGACCAGGAACATACTTTTACTAAGGTGCATTCTGAAGAAAGATCAGAAACAGGAGAAAAAGAAACCTTGTTCTTTCTGCAGGAGGTAAATCTTCATGTTTTTCAGGATCCAATGGCAGATTTGTTGCAGTCATCTGTGAAGGTGTTTATTGAAGTGTTCAGTGATAAAGGAGATCATGGTCAGCTATGTTTTTGGATGCCCAGTTATCAGTTTGTATTGTTGACCATGAGATCTGATCGGGAGAATAAATCAAGAAGGCATCTGCTTGATTAGTTATATTGGCATTTTGATATAGTTTGATGGTATATTGTCTTGTAAGAAACACAGGCGGTTATGTACTGCCATCAAGCTTTAAGTTTTAAGTTCAGGTCTTAGTCATTTTGAGTCATTTTTCGAGTTAGTTTTCAATCTTTTCGATCAGTTTCAATCGATAAATGAGTCAAAATCTTGTGTGGTATGTCGAAATAATGATTCCATTGCCCATGAAGGCACTGTCTGCTCTTCCAAAGATCTACTGTTCTTGGCACCTCCAGAAGCGGCGGCACATCATCGCCATTGGAACTTTGTTGTGGATGATTTTGTCACCCTCCTAGAGACAGTCTAGAGTTGCCATAGACCAGTGCCTAGGACATCTTAATATAGCAAGGAGTCCATTATAGTTTGGGTTGTCAGTCCAAAGGGCTCACTTACTATCTCTTGTTTTAAACAAGGAAATTGAAAATAGCTTGAATAGGTCCCAATTCTCCTTCAGTGGCTGATACACAGATAGGAATAAAGTACAGACATCAGGTAAAACTTCAGTATGATAGCATCAGACAGCTAAGAGACCGTTTTACTGTAAAGAGGGCCGATTCAAATAATATATTACAGAAATCAGACATCAAGGAGTGCGGGCAAGAAAGAAACATGAGAAGATATTACTGACAAAAGGGCGCATCAATTTACGAATCCTTAAGCCATTAATATAGCAGAGACTATGAAATGAGTGAACATGGAACAGTATATCACTTCTAGGCCTATTTAAAGCGCTTGACTAATTCCAGAAAGGGCACCACTTAAGATGAATCCTTACTGCAAATTAGTGAGCCACTCGCATTCTAGAACATGATACAAGAAGAAAGTTTGCATGAAAAAGGATGATATATTAACACATGAGAGAAATTACATACTGCAATATATCAAAGACTAGAATCCTCAATACAGTCATAACCCCTCCTCACTGAGACCCAACGGGCTCTGAAACTTCATACAGAAATGTCACAAGATGGATACAATAGTCTTCTAGCTGCACAGCTTGCTTACAGAAATCTGGAACCCTAACAATGTCTTCTTTTTTGATATTTATAGAGAGGAGAGAAACTTCTGGAGGGAGAGGTAGGTATCTACACTTATTACTCTAAATCGGAAAAGAAAGGCGGGGAAACCTTACGCCTTCTTCATGAATGACTAGCTATAAATGAATATACCTAACAACCTGTATACAGAAATTAATGCCGGGAGATAAAAATCTCTTTATGTACAAGACAGAAAATAATAAAATATGTACATCGGGATGCTTTTAGCTGAAGAAAAAATCTGGTGCCGTGAGGGGCTTGAGCTGGCCTGCAACTCTGGTACTGTACTCTTGGCCTTTGAATTCTGAATTTGAAGTCTGAACCTTAAATGCGTGGCGAAATTTTCTGGAGGGTTCTGTAGCTCTCTGCCTGTGTTTTCTTTAATAACAGTCATTTCATGTACCGGCTTCATCTCTTTTATTTAATTTCGCTTCACAGGAGATCATCTTCTGATATGCTCTTAATTCTCTGAAATGGAGGCGACAGATTGATATGCCCCCTTATGCTTGATTTGAAAACCTGCAAAAACCCTGAAAATGTTAAAAGAACTGACTCAGACGAGGGCGGAGGTGACGGATGTGTGAATGGAGGAGATGATGGGGACACAGACCGAAAATGGTGACATACGGGGTGTCGGGAGCGAACAATGAAGGTTTTCGCCAACAGAAAGCAGTGTCGCGCAGTGGGGGCAGAAAGAAAAACTAGCCACAAAGGTGAATAAAACACATAAATATACGCATATGGATATATAGGTACGGAGGGATATATGGGGGGAAGACACGTAGGTTAACAGGGGACCAGTGAATGGATGACGTGGCGGAGGACTCTACGGGCGGAGGTTGGTGGAAGCGACACGGTGGCGGGCCACATAATACGGCGAAGGTAGAATAACATGCGAGCTACTCCATGGAAAGCCCACCGTCAGATTTGGCTTGGCAGATCTAGCGGCTCCCAAGGGTTCCGCTGCCCGGCGATGGGACGTCCTTTAGCGCGCGGGGAAAAAGCGGTTTTCCGCCCGTACCCAAAACACGTGGCATCTCCCGTGTGGGATCGCTGCTCTCGTGGGCAATACCGCCCTGTCAATAAAAGTGGTGCGGGGAAGATACCACTGGTTTCTTGTGCGCGGGGTACGATGCGGGGCCCTCCTTATAAGTTTGATGCCGCGCCGTTGATTTAATTGAATCAGACAGTTATAACAGCGCCCGGGACTTAAACGACAACCCCCTTTATCTTCTAGCCTGTGGTCCTGGACTCGGGTCTTATGAAAATCAAGGCGGGGGGCTAAATCCTAAGGGGCTTCGGCCCGACATATAAAGCATGTGATTTGAACGTTTAAACAACGTATTTTTTAGAGCGGAAAGGGGGTTTTTAGCCATAGAATATAATGGAATAGGATTGAAAGGGATCGAGGGCTAAATCTGAATGGAGGGGAACAATGTACAACATCGGCTCCATCTGGGGACGGCATGCTCGACCTCGGGCATGTCGAGAACACGCAGACCATTCAAAACTTCAATTCTGCAGCTCAATTTCTTCTATGCTGCACCTTCCGGTAACTCTCAACATTCTTTTTTCTCTGCAAAAACTAAAATAAAATCAATTTATATACATTATATACAGTCTGTCATTCTTCACCTGGGTCAGAATTGAAAATATGGCTTGAGGAATTGGCCATTCACGGGCGCATCTAACAAATCACCCTGTAGATTCTCCAACATAAAAGTATTATTCCCTCCTTGACTTACAATTCTGAATGGACCAAACCATAATGGATCGAATTTAGCGTGCTTGCCCTTTTCTGCTCTGCGAACATCCCACCTAAGAACCAGGTCTCCAATTTGAAAATTTCTGCCCTTTGCATGCTGATCAAATACTTTCTTCATCTTCTCCTGGTATTCCATTAATCTCTGGTCTACCTGATTTCTGGTTTCCTCCAATTCTACCAGCTGATTAATTCTCCTGATCATCTCGTCGGGTTCTTCTTGATTTTCCTGCATAAAACGCGCCACTGGCAGTGCTAATTGCACAGGGAATACTGCAGCCCGCCCATACACCAGCTCATATGGAGACTTGCCTGTTGCTCTTTTGCTTGTTATCCTATTTGCCCACAGAGCAAACTTTAACTGAGAATCCCAATTTTTCTGATTTTCAGCTATCGTTTTCTTCAGGGCCCTCACCAGGGTTTTATTGGATGATTCTGCTAGCCCGTTCCCCTGGGGATAATATGCTGTAGAATGAGTCAATATAATATTATATCCTTGGCAGAAATTTACAAATCTGGCAGACTTAAAAGCTTGAGCATTATCTGTTACAATCCTTGCAGGACAGCCAAACCTAGATATGATATTATCTTCTAAAAAATTCATGATTACAGCATCTGTAGCCCTTCTTGTAGGTATGGCTTCTACCCATTTAGTAAAATAATCTGTAGCTGTCAGTATCCATTTATGTTGGCCACTTGATGGGGGGTGTATTTCTCCTATAAAGTCTAATCCCCATTTCTGGAAGGGTTCATTTACATGAACAGGAATCAAGGGCAAGGATGCTAACTTCTGTCTTTCTGCAAACCTTTGACATTTGTCACATGTTCTGACCCAAGGGAAGGTATCTGAATATAATTTTGGCCAGTAGAAACCAGCCTTCAAGATTTTGTTGGTAGTAGCTGTCCAGCTGTAGTGTCCTCCACAGATTCCTTCATGAAATTCTGTCATTATGTTCTCGCACTTCATTTTCTTGTGAGGCATAGCAATAAGATACCCAATATGTAAGATACCCAAAAGGGTCTTCCAATACAATTGGTCTACCCCCCGATGATCTATTTCAGATCTCATCCTCACAAATTCTCCGTATGCCTTTCTCTTGTCACATCCTGGAGGGCAGCTAAGCGTCAACAAGTATTCAACTATTTGTTTATACCAAGGGCTAGTCAGATACTTCACATGTACTTTTTGTGTGGCCATTTCTAGTCCATGTTGCTCCTCTTCTTTTTCTGATGCTTCATTTGCCATTATGGATAAATTAATACCCAGAGCCTGATGATTAGATTCAGATAACATCTTGGCAAGTCCCTGTCCCTTGATCAACTTGGTGGGCTTTATGTTTAGATCATATTCCTGAATTTTTGCAATCCATCTTCCCCTTCTGCCCTCACTGTCTCCCTGAACTAGAATGTCTTTTATACCGTCGTGGGAACATAGGCAATAGTATGAGATTGCAAATATAAACTCCGAAGGCTTTCAGGGACTTTTACCAGGGCATACGCCGTTTCTCCGCATGTTATACTTTAGTTCAAAGATCATACAACACCCGATCGAAGAATGCTATGGGCCGTTCATATCCTTCTATTTTTTCTGCAATAATACTCCAGCAATTGTATGAGGTGAAGCAAATGAAAATATCATAAATGGTTTACTGTAATCTGGTCCTGCTAATACAGGAGCTTCAACAAATGCCTGTTTTATCCTTGTGAATGCATCTCTAGACTCCTGGGACCACTTAACTTCACTGTCCTTTTTCAACATATTGGTTATATGCCTAACTATCTCAGCATAGTTAGGGAAGAATCTTCTTAAAAAATTTATTCGACCCAAAAACACCTGCACTTCTTTCTTATTCCTTGGCAAAGGAATGATGTTTATTACTTCAACTCTCTTTGGGTCTATTTTGACTCCATCTTTTGTTACAATGTGCCCTAAAAGTTTACCCTCATCTAATGCAAATAAAGACTTTTGGGGATTGAGGGAGAGGCCATACCTTCTGCATTTTTCAAAAGTTCTTTTCAAATGTTCAATATGCTCATCATCATTCTTTGAGAACACTATGATATCATCGAGGTACACCACCAGAAACTTGTCCTGTTCTCCCACAAAGGCTATGTCCATTGCCCTTTGAAAAGTAGCACCTGCGTTAATCAATCCAAATGGCATCCTGGCATACATAAAGGTTCCCCACGGTGTAGTAAATGCAGTCTTCTTCTGATCTTCTGGGAAAACAGCCACCTGATTGTAGCCTGAAAATCCATCCATCATTGACATTCTGGATGCCCCCACGACTTTCTGCAGGATGTGGTCCATTTTAGGCAGTGAATAATTATCTTTGAGAGATGCTCTGTTCAAATTTCTAAAGTCCACACACAGCCTTATTTCTCCATTCTTCTTTCTGACAGGAACGAGGTTCGCTATCCATTCTGAGTACCTCAAGGGCACAATTATTTTGGCCTTCAACAATTTTTTAATTTCCTTTTCAATTGAGGGAAGGAGCAGAGGATTTATCTGCCTGAGTTTCTTCTTGTATGGCTTTGCATCTTCCCTCAGTGGAATCTTATGCTGTATAATATTTACATCAAAAGTTTTTAGGTCCTCGTAGGACCAATCAAAAACATCTTTATACGATTGAAATAACTTCAAATATTTTTCTTTATAATCTTCTGGGACTTTCTTAGATAATTTGATCATTTTAGGATCTGCATAAGTACCCAGATTCAAATCTCCCACTTGATCTTCTTCTATTATTTTGTTTGGTTGCAGAGGAACATCATCTTTATTGAATAATATTTCTAGAGGCACCAGTCCCTTAGGTATAACATTTCCTTTCAGCTGCAGCACTTTATTTCCTGCTATTCCTTCTTCCCATTTGTTTTCGGCAACATTTTCAGTTTCTTCCTCTTCCTCGTCATCGTCAATTTCCATATTTGTGAATTCTCCTACCGTCTCCATAAATATTTTCATCTGTTCATCATCTTCGAATACCTGCCAATGCTTTATATTTTCTGGAATAGATGGTCTGTACCGTACCTCCACTTCATATCTTAACAATGGGTTCTGGGGAGGACGGAATGTACTGGCAGCAACAACAAGAGAATCGGCTATTCTGTTTTGCTCCCGGGGCATGAACTGTATGTTAAACGCTGAGAAGAAATTTTCTATCATGTCCCATACTTCATTTCTATACGCTCTGAGCCGTGGATGCTTGGTTTGACATTCGTTTTTGATCTGCCTCACCACCAGTTCAGAGTCTCCAAACACTTTCAGACATTGGATGCCCATGTTTTTAGCTGTCTGCAGTCCCAGCAATAATGCTTCGTATTCAGCTACATTGTTTGTGACCTCATACTCCAATTTGAAAGACAGCGGCACCCATTTTCTTGTGTAGGAAATTAGCAACACCCCCAGCTCCGTTACCTTCCCCGGAATTTGCTCCATCAAATGCAAAGTCCATACCCGTGATTCCCCGGCCTTCCCTTGGATTGCTCGCCTTGGAATTGACCAGAGGGGGACTCATGTGCATAGTCTTGACTTTCTTCTAACACAAAACATGAGAAGTCTCCCTCTTTATTATAAACTGGAGAGTTGTCCGAGCAATCAGCAGTGGTCACCATTTTAACAAATCTGGTCTCCCTATACAGCCTCCTCTCCTGACCACCAAAGACTGGAACAGTGGCATATGTCAGGTCTAGTTTAATCGATCCCCCAATCTTAGTACCCCAGGACCTTGACAACAGCATGCCAAAGCGAGCTGGGATATCTGCGACCACAATGTCCATGACCACGCTTTTTGCTGGGATTTGAGCTAGATTGACCACTAAATCTTTAATCATTCCCAAGAATTTAACCCTCTTAGAATCAAATGAATATAAATCTTTATAAGGCCTTGTAATCTGCAGCCCTAGTTGCTCCATGACAGACAAAGGCATAATATTATGGGAAGCCCCAGAATCCAACATACAATTGTGAAGCAGCAGGTCATGAATAACTAGGGACACATAAAAGGGGGGAGTTGAAGGGTCTACCTCCTCAACGTGTGGGCCAAAGACTACCATGGGTCTTTCCTCCTGAAGATTTAGACTATCAGGTACAATTTGTGGTTCAGGAATAGGCATGAAAGAGGTGACCTGAGACTGATATACAGGCTGCTTCAACAGCTCAGTCAGAGGAACAGGAATCTTAATCTTTTCGAGCTCTTTTTGTAAATTAAAAGCAGATGTGGACTTCTCTATCATTACTTCTTTTGACTCCTTATTCTCAACTGAGAACTTTACTTCTTGGGACACTGGCTCAGCATTAGGAGGGCTGACTGTTTTGGAAGAAGAAGGAATTTGATCATTTGACTGCAAGGGGGTATTTAGAAAATTCTTACCTTTTTCAACATTCTTTTTGGTTGCTGACTCCTTCTGAGCAGATGCTTCTTTCTGAGGTATTTCTTCCTCTTGTTCCTGAGTTCTGGTCCTCTTCCTTGAGAATCTGAGATCATATCTGACGTTGAACTGGGCTTCCATGAAATCAGCAAATTGCTTGCAGTAATGGTCAATCTCGGCTTCTTCATCCTCTGCTTGTACTGGGCACTCCATATCATCATTATTTGAAAGGGCCAGATTGGAATCTTCTAACCCATAGGCTGCATTTCCGGTGGAGTCATCTGCAGGTCCTTCCAGGTACAAGGGGTGAGGTACCTGATCTTGCTGCTCCCTTGTCTCTCTTGGTAGTATATGCAACGGAGGCTTTCTATACTGAGGGTTATATCCTCTGTTTGGAGCATTGTAATAATTTTTAGGAGCTGCATTTTTGGCTTCCAGTTCCATCTTGACCATCTTCTTTATCATCTTACTTATTTCATCCATTTTATCTGAATCCTTTTCTTGATTAGAGGTAGAAACCTCCTCCTTGCCTTTTCTTCTGGCATCTGGTTCCATTTTCCCTTTTAACTTTCCTGTGGAGGCAAAGTTCGCTTCTAGTTCCAGAGCATCTGCTTGTGCATCATCTAAATTGGCAGGCTTTCTTTCTCTTAAGGAGAATCCAAAATCAAAATCAAAGGCTTCTATGAAGATTATCTTGGCAGCAGCTTCATTTGGCTTCATTTCCGGAGGCAAGCTTAGATACAGCTTGTTGAATCTTTTGATGAATTCTGATACCCCTTCATTCTGTTTCTTCTTGATAGTATTAAACTCAGTAAGGCACATTCCAAAATCCTTCTTTTCTCCCCACTTCCTGAGGAAAACGTTTTCCATCTGATCCCAAGTTGTCACAGAGCGATTTCCCAGTGTTTTAAACCATTTTCTAGCTTCACCTTCTAAAGACTGCACAAATAATCTCAAAACCACATCCAAATGTTCAACATTCAAATTTTCTGCAAAGGAGCAGAAGGTCTCGAGATGTTTCTGAGCATCCACATCATTTTCACCATTGAACCTTGGCAGAATCTTCAGATAATCCTGTGTCATATCATTCAATACTTGGGGTAAGGCCAGAGGAGCATATTTTTTCAGGAGAAAAGCAGGAACATTGGCCATTGGAGGCGGTGGGGGTTGCGCAACGATCTGAGAAACAAAAGAAGGGAGAGGGGTATGGGGAAGCGGAGTATGAATGACAATGGGAATATATTGAACTGAGGTCTGGGGCGTGGATGGGAATAGTTCTCGGTTGACGGGAGCTACCTCAGTGACTTCTTTAATTTCCTCAGCCTCGGAAACAGGACAAGGTTCTTCCCCAAATAAATTATCTCCCCTACGTGGGGTTTCTAGATAAACTTCGGGATTTTCTGTTCTAACTTCTTGAGAAGAAAAGGGCGGATAATCTTCAACAGAACACTCAGGATTTTCAGCGCGAGCTGACTTCCTCTCCTTCCAGACTTTTTTATGAATAATTTTCTCTGGGTCAGACACGTAGGGTGTTTTCAGTTGGGCTGTATCTGACCTCAAATGTGGCCTACGAGGAGCCAGGACTACTAATGAGATTTATAAAATAAGGACCAGTGGAGTCGCCAAGGTGAGAAATCTGCAACTCTTCACCCCTCTGTGCTCACCTGATTAGAGAGTGAAATAAAATGTCGAAAACCCAGGGAAACTGATATTCTTAAATTCGGTCCCCAGCAACGGTGCCAGAAAGATGTTGTGGATGATTTTGTCACCCTCCTAGAGACAGTCTAGAGTTGCCATAGACCAGTGCCTAGGACATCTTAATATAGCAAGGAGTCCATTATAGTTTGGGTTGTCAGTCCAAGGGGCTCACTTACTATCTCTTGTTTTAAACAAGGAAATTCAAAATAGCTTGAATAGGTCCCAATTCTCCTTCAGTGGCTGATACACAGATAGGAATAAAGTACAGACATCAGGTAAAACTTCAGTATGATAGCATCAGACAGCTAAGAGACCGTTTTACTGTAAAGAGGGCCGATTCAAATAATATATTACAGAAATCAGATATCAAGGAGTGCGGCCAAGAAAGAAACATGAGAAGATATTACTGACAAAAGGGCGCATCCATTTACGAATCCTTAAGCCATTAATATAGCAGAGATTATGAAATGAGTGAACATGGAACAGTATATCACTTCTAGGCCTATTTAAAGCGCTTGACTAATTCCAGAAAGGGCACCACTTAAGATGAATCCTTACTGCGAATTAGTGAGCCACTCGCATTCTAGAACATGATACAAGAAGAAAGTTTGCAATAAAGGATGATATATTAACACATGAGAGAAATTACATACTGCAATATACCAAAGTCCAGAATCCTCAATACAGTCATAACCCCTCCTCACTGAGACCCAACGGGCTCTGAAACTTCATACAGAAATGTCACGAGATGGATACAATAGTCTTCTAGCTGCACAGCTTGCTTACAGAAATCTGGAACCCTAACCATGTCTTCTTTTTTGATATTTATAGAGAGGAGAGAAACTTCTGGAGGGAGAGGTAGGTGTCTACACTTATTATTCTAAATCAGAAAAGAAAGGGCGGGGAAACCCTACGCCTTCTTCATGAATGACCAGCTATAAATGAATATACCTAACAACCTGTATATAGAAATTAATGCCGGGAGATAAAAATCTCTTTATGTACAAGACAGAAAATAATAAAATATGTACATCGAGATGCTTTTAGCTGAAGAAAAATCTGATGCCGTGAGGGGCTTGAGCTGGCCTGCAACTCTGGTACTGTACTCTTGGCCTTTGAATTCTGAATTTGAAGTCTGAACCTTAAATGCGTGGCGAAATTCTCTGGAGGGTTCTGTAACTCTCCGCCTGTGTTTTCTTTAATAACAGTCATTTCATGTACCGGCTTCATCTTTTTTTTTTATTTAATTTCGCTCACAGGAGATCATCTTCTGATATGCTCTTAATTCTCTGAAATGGAGGTGACGGATTGATATGCCCCCTTATGCTTGATTTGAAAACCTGCAAAACCCTGAAAATGTTAAAAAAAAACTGACTCAGACGAGGGCGGAGGCGACGGAGGTGTGAATGGAGGTGATGATGGGGACATAGACCAGAAACAGTGACATACGGGGTGTCGGGAGCGAACAATGAAGGTTTTCGCCAACAGAACGCAGTGTTGCGCAGTGGGGGCAGAAAGAAAAACTAGCAACAAAGGTGAATAAAACACATAAATATACGCATATGTATATATAGGTACGGAGGGATATATGGGGGAAGACACGTAGGTTAACAGGGGGCGAATGGGAGGCGACGTGGCGAGTGGGTTAATGAGCGGAGGGGTGCAATAATGACACGGTGGCGGGCTGTGGGACCTGGCAGGTACGTGGCAAAGGACGAACGATTTTGTTGCATCTCCGCCGTCGGATGGAGATCTGGACATCCGACGGTCTCTGTGAATCCCGCTGCCCGGCCCTCGGTTGAAGTTTAACGCGCGGGGGATGGGCGGTTTCCCGTTCGTACCAGGAACACGTGGCACCTCCCATGTGGGATCGCTGCTCTCGTGGGAAATACCGCCCTGTCAATAAAAGTGGTGCGGGGAAGATACCACTGGTTTCTTGTGCGCGGGGTACGATGCGGGGCCCTCCTTATAAGTTTGATGCCGCGCCGTTGATTTAATTGAATCAGACGGTTATAACAGCACCCGGGACTTAAACGAAAACCCCCTTTATCTTCTAGCCTGTGGTCCTGGACTCGGGTCTTATGAAAATCAAGGCGGGGGGCTAAATCCTAAGGGGCTTCGGCCCGTCATATAAAGCATATAATTTGAACATTTAAACAACGTATTTTTTAGAGCGGAAAGGGGGTTTTTAGCCATAGAATATAATGGAACAGGATTGAAAGGGATCGAGGGATAAATCTGAATGGAGGGGAACAATGTACAACACTGGGGACAACCAACCATTTTCCCCTCAATACACTATGCCCTATGGACAGCAACCGTATGTTCCTACTCCTCCACCTATAGGGGGTTTTTATCAAAGTCCCACTTACCCTTCTGGTAACACGTGGATGGGGGGACCCTATGGTCCAAGTAATCAGCCCATACTGCCTTGGTTAGACTCGGGGGAAAATCCACAATTGCCTTTCTTGGCAGCGTTGGACATACCCGACATCCATAAGTGACAAACGACCCCATCAACCACAACTCGCTTTGGCCTCCTATACCGCATAAGATTCCTTCAGATATCCCGAAGTTCGACGGGAAGCATGGAGATGACCCGGCCGCACACATCACTACCTTCTATTTGTGGTCCATATCCAATTCCATGGTAGATGATAGTGTCCGCCTCCGACTATTCTCCCGCACCCTTACAGGCAATGCCGCCAAGTGGTACATAGAATTACCACGCGTCGCCATCAATACGTTTGGCGCTTTAGCGACGGAGTTCTTAAAGAACTTTCAACTACCAATTAGAGTGGAAACCGTCACAGAATTGTTAACATCACTGCGCCAAGACACCGCCACCCACATCTCCGACCATATTCATGAATGGAGATGTAGGAGGAGGTTTGTCAAAGCGCCAATACCGGACCATCTCTTAGCCAATTGGTTTTGCAAGTCTCTTTTACCCCATATCTCTAAAGACATTGGCCTTTCTGGTGCGGTGACAGAAGATCAATGTATTCATCATGCCCAGCACTTGGATTTGATCTATTCACAATCCGGCACGCTTTACGATCTGCTCCCCCATGCCCCTGGTAACCCGAACCCTCCGGCTACTAAGAAAACCGGAGCTCATGCCGATGGTCTCGTTGGCACGATCTCTGGTGTAGCCACCAATCAGTCTCGGGGGCAAACCTCCCAGCCATCCTCGGCTGCCACCGCCCCCCATCAAACGACTCCTCTCCCTTCCGCTGAGGTGAATTCGATGCAAACCTCACAAAAACCCAACGGGAAAAATAGGAAGAATAAGAAGAAAACATCTTCTTTGGAAGAGAAGTCGAATAATCAGAATAACTCCAATCAGAAAAATGCTGCTAATGAAAAAGGAAAGGATAAACCCATGAGATTTCCTTGTAAAATATGTGCGGAGGACCACTTGACATACAAATGTCCTCGGTTGCAGGAATGCACTGATTTTATTGCTAACAAGGACTCTGGGAGAACACCTGCCATTCTTCACAATCCTTTCCCCAATCAACAGCAGCAACATCAACATATGGTTGACAACCCGCCACAACCCCATCAAAGGGGCAATGGTGGTTCGTATCCTTCCGGCGAAGGACCATCTGCCATTTATGGCATCGAGAGTATTGACCTTCAAACTTGCGCCAAGCTTTATGGAACCCCTACCATAGATGCTCAGGAACCTGGAACTAGTTCCAATCCGCCGCCGCCCAACGATTTGCATATCGAAAGGCCTACTGTTGAACCTGTAATTCGTCCCCCTAAAGGGACACTTCGACGCACAACTCATAATACCTCTGCACGTGCAGCCCAAAACTAAAATATTGTAGAAGATTTGGCGTAGGCACCGTCAGCTATGTCTGCACTTGAAGTATTACAAACCTGTCCAGCACAAAGGAAAGCCTTGCTTTCGGCCATTGGCGGAATACACCCCCAGGATTCCATGCTAGAAGTCTTTGATATGGAAAAGGCTAAACCTCGCCTCTCGCATCAACTCGCATTCCAGGTGCAAGTTGTGTCGAAAGTGAGACCCATCCATCGCACTGTCATAGACGAAGGTGCTTCGACCTGCGTTATGTCACAAGCTTGCTGGTTGAATTTAGGTTCTCCTACTCTAACCCCGCCATCGAATTCCCTTAAAGCTTTCGATGGCCACACGTTCCTACCCAAAGGATACCTTGCTAGCTTTCCCATCACTCTGAGTGGGAAAACAGTAAATGTGGACGTTGAAGTCGTAGAGCGTTATCTCGACTATAATCTGTTGCTCGGTCGCAGTTGGTCGTATGCTATGACCGCCATCGTGTCTTCGTTCTTCCGCCTCATCCTATTTCCATTGGATGGGAAAATAGTCACGCTCGATCAGCTATCCTTCTGCACCCCTGATTATTCCACTTTACCAAGTAGCTCTGTACCCTTAATAGGAGGTGTCCCTGACTCTTACGTCAGTATCGGTACCGGTCTTCTGAAGGCATCTTCCCTACTGGTTTGTTTTCCTCTACCGCCGCCTCAGATCCCAAACACGGTTGCAATGATATCCACCTCTTCAGATGGCTCTATCGACCCATGGATCATTCCGGTGCCTTCAGAAATTGATTCCTATGGAGATCAGATGCCGCTTTCGCCGGTTGAGTTGGCTAACCAAGCCATCCAAGTCGCATCTGAACCCTCCACTGATATGGTTTCAACCACAGGTACGACCCTCTCTCCCATCACGGTTCTCTCTAAGGATCTCCTCAATGAAGTCTGGCCTACAGACGAAGCTATTCAAGAGATCATGTCATTAGAAGAACGACCTTGGGGAGAGTTCCACCATCGCGCTTTGACGATTGATTCGGAGGCGATAAAAACGGAAATCCCATCTTTTGACCAACCTGAGATAGTTCCCTCCTCTTATACGACTGTCCACACTATCGATTCAGAAGGGAACATGGGTAATCTTTCCAAGACTCTACACATCGATATCTCGGTCAAGACAGGTATCATGGAAAATATTCCGTATTTCTTTTCAAATATTACACCTTTCCAACTTGCATTCGGCCTGGAGGCAGTACTTCCGACTGAGTGCGAAATCCCATCGCTTAAACTGGCCGTTGAACTCCTGCCTGGCACCACCGCCACAGAAGAGCGCTTGCTCTCACTCGATCATTTGAATGAAACTCGTCGAGATGCTACACTAGCACTCGAAGCTCACCAGCGTCGAGTTAAAGCTCAATACGACAAATCTGTCAAGCCTCGTTCTTTCCAAGAGGGCGATCTGGTTCTACTTTATGATCAAAAACACGACCTCTTGGGGGCAGGAACACTCCAACCATTGTGGCTCGGTCCTTACATCGTTACTAAAGCCCTCTCAAAAGGAGCTTACGAACTATAGGACTGTAATGGAATTCCACTCGAGGAGCCCCGCAACGGGCTCTATCTGAAGAATTATTTCGCCTAGTTTCGCACTAGGCATATGCTTTGTAATTTTATGTATAAAAGTTTTGCCTATTTTTATTTTTTTTATACTTTTGGATTATTTGCTTGGTTTAAAGTGTTTTTCTCACGTAATCTTTTTCTTTCGCACAGATGTCATCACACTCGTTATCATACGTTGGGTATGCGGACGGTGCTAGTCGTCACACTAGACACATTACTTCAGCTGCTTGGGTTCTCTATACTCCTGAGTCGGACCTCCTTGGTTCCGGGGGGATCTTCCTGGGTAACGCCACCAACAATGTCGCCGAGTACATGTCGGTGATCCAACTCCTCACGGAAGCGGCATCTCGTGACATCTCCGATTTAGTGGTCAGGTTAGATTCCCGACTCATCATTATGCAGTTAAACAATCATTACCGTGTCCGCCACCCTGTGCTGTTACATTATTTTTTACGAGTGCGACTTTTAGAACGTCAATTTCAAACAATCACATTTGAGCACGTTCCTAGGGAATTTAATGCATTAGCTGATTCTTTAGAAAATTATGTGTTAGATTGGCATTTGTCACATTTATTGTAAAATATTTACTCATGAGTACATATATTTTTATCACATCAAAAAATGCATAAAAATTTAAAAACACAAAATCACCAAAAATATATATATATATATATAGATATATGTCATGTCCCGTACACAGTAAACATCAAAAAGGAAAATCTCCCAAAACTTGGGGTGTTTTACAAAATTTGGCTCACTAAGCCATGCTCTGACACTAATACATCTACTCCAAACAGCTAAGCTTGATGCTCATAATAGCATACAACTGCTCTAGCTATCCTCCTCAGAGGCACCAGGTATCTCTCTGGCACACCCACAGTATGCCGCTGCAGACGAACTGGAGCCTCCCGCATAGGAAGCGGTGGTATACCCATACTCAGACCCTCCAAGTTCCTGGAGAGTTCATGTAAAATCTGGGTATCATCATCGTCGCCGACTTCCGCCTCCTCTATAGGGGCGCCAGCCGCGGGTAGCTGCAATCCTCGCCGTGCATAGCGAGGGGCCCCAGCTGGATGGACAGGTGCCACATCTGTGTCAAGCAAGCAAAAGTTTCATGTCAAAACTTAATTTTCACCCATTTTCAACAAAAAAATTACATAAACATTCAAAAGCTAAAAACAAAAACTTCTTTGAAAACAACTGATCATTTTTTCTTACCATCGGGCCCCCACTGGGTGCCAGGGGGCAGGACTAGCTCGGGATCGCCTGTGAAGTTCATCCCTGCATAGGGATAATCCTCAATCATGATGATCTGAGATTCCATCCAATCAAAAAATCCCTCATCAAAACAGTGACGGACGGGACCCTCTCTAGTCCGTGGAAGCAAAGTGGCCCACCGAGCCTGCCTAGGCTCGCGCGGACCCAATGGAGCTATCAGGATCCTGGGCCTCATCAGTGGTATCCGCTCCAGTATGAAAGAAACAATCAGTGTTCCGTACCCAAACTCTCTTTGAGTACGGGTCTTGCATGCAGTAAGCTCTGCTCGGACCCGACGGACTACACCGTCACACCAGTCGAAAACCTGAGGCTGCATACAATCCAAGGCTAAGAGCATCTGGGCCTTGGTCGCCACATGCTGACTCTTGGCACCTTCCAAGCGAAAAATCATCCATAAAATAGACCTCAAGGGTCTCAAAGTCACCTGTGCAATAGGTATCCGGTTACTCACGGCCTGGGTGCCACGTATGCAGTGCGCATGGATCAAATCAGTAGTAGAACGAGGGTCAGCTCTGGACCCTGTCAAATTGGGCCTCGCCCCACGCATGACAAGCCGGTCAAAAAGTAAACATCATCTTTTTCAATGGCGAGCTCGTTGCCACCAATCCGAAAGACATGATGCCTCTCGTCCCACTGCAGGATCAGCCACCTCAGGAGGTCCTCTTGACCCTTCATCAGTTCTAAATGGGCATACTTAAGAAATCCGCATCTCCGGAGAGCCATTAAACTTGCCGCATCCGTGACCATTTCTCATTCTTCCCGCTCATGCTCTCTTTCTCGCCAGATACTCATGATTAACAGCTGAACACATGCAAATGAAACATTTCCAACTGATTAAAATTTTTCGGAACCACTTCAACAATGAAAAAATTGAATTCTTAGAAAGCATGTTGTGCCTAACGCGGACATTAGTACAAAACAGAGTGTTCTAACGCGCTGTTCCCTCACGGGTTATGCGTTTAACGCGGCTGTTGTACTCCTGCCCCGCGTTAGGTGCAAATATTTTTCTAGGGCCTCAAATTTTCCTAATTTTGAACCAGCAAAAACTAAAAAATTGGCAATTAAAGGATAACAGGAGGTTCTATCTCTTACCTGGATCTCGCGGAATAGAAAACTGTTGTCCGGATCGACCGTAATCACCAGCTAAAGTTTTCACCCCTTTTTCACTCCAGAGCTTCTTCACAGCACTCGAAACAGTGAAAATGAATGTCTTCTAACCTTCTTATAGAAAATTCTGGGGCATGACTCTCTTAAGTCAGTTGGCAAAGTCGTGATTCCTCGCTGTACACATGTCGCAACTCTTGAGATTTGGTACTGATGATTCTAATAAGGGATCAAGATTTATGAGCAGACACACTCATGTTGTATCGAGCATTCGTTTTACAGTATTTTTCTTGCTCGTTAATCCAAAAAACCTCGAGTTTTCTTCTTCAGGCTCGTTAAACTTATACGAAATTGGCATCGAGCGTTCTTTTTGTGGTCTTTTCTTGCTCGTTAATCCGAAAAACCTAGATTTTTCTTCTTCAGACTCGTTAAAACCATGGAGAAGTACTGAGCATTCTTTTAGGAAATTTTTTTTTTCTCGCTCATAAAACCGAAAAATCCCGAGTCATCTTTGTCAGGCTCGTTAAACTACGGAGACAAAGAACAAGGAGCTATTCTTTTCCTCTTTTTCAAATGCTCTTTAAACAGAAAAAGTGTATCGAGTTTTCTCCGCGTGACTCGTTAAAATTTCACGGAGGTATCGAGTTTTCTCCGCGTGACTCGTTAAAATTTCACGGAGGTATCAAGTTTTCTCCGCGTGACTCATTAAAATTTCATGGAGGTACCGAGTTTTCTTTGTTAGACTCATTAAAATTTCACAAAGAATATTGAGTTTACTTCGTCTCCTCGTACTCATAAAAAAATGAGGTAGACGTCCATTGACCATAGATTTCTCACTTTTCCGGATTCGATGGACTAACTCACGGAAAATGAACTGTTTCGGGCTTACTATTACCCCTTTGCCGTGCCCGGTTATCAAGACATGGAAAAGGTACCCCAATGGAGCCGTCTTTTACGACATTTTTCAGACTCCCTAAACATGAAAAATTCACCGATTTTTCTCATCTGGACTCGTTAAACCTAATCAGAAAGAACATGGAGTTGTCTTTTACGACATTTTTCAGACTCTCTAAACATGAAAAATTCACCGAGTTTTCTCATCTGGACTTGTTAAACCTAATCAGATGGGGCACAGAGTTGTCTTTCCTGACATTTTTCAGACTCTCTAAACATGAAAAATTCACCGAGTTTACTCGTCTGGACTCGTTAAACTTAATCAGACGGGGAAAAATTTGGACAAAATGGATATTACCTCTGTTACGTTTTCAAAAAGGTTGATTTGGCAGCAAAATTCTTGAACATGGCACTTCCCAGAAAACTCTTTCGCAGTTAGCCGAACCCTACCATCTATGAGTATTAGCCTTCATTTCCCATTGTCCTTGCACCAGTAAAATCCTAACACACTCTTTGGTGTTCAACACGCTTCAGCTGCCTAGTACCCTGCTAGAGTGCCTTCTATTGTTCAAACAAATCTCGCTATCTACTGCTCCTGTTATCAACCAAACCGTTCATTATGGCAGAAATTATTTGTCGTCTGACGTTCCCATTTACTCTTCCTTATCTCAAATCATAAACAAAATCTGTTGGTTTCCGTTTCGTGTTGACTGATGTAGGACGCCTCAGTGCCTACCTTTCAACAGATCACTTCCTATCGACTTCAACACCTTATCTAGGAAGTTGATCCAGAAACACATCAGTACCCAGATACTTGCAGACATCAGTGGCAGGTAGTCTTGTGTTTGATCAAGGGTTTTCATCATTGGCTCTTGGTCGAATGATTCTATGAGTGTTCGACTTCAACTCCTTTTATTCACACTCGCTAGATTGTACTGGGCATCTTAGGGACCATCATCATTATCGGTGGCCACCTTCGCGTCTGTTAACAATTTTCATTATCGACTGGTAATCAGACGATTTCTCACATGTTCGACGACAACTCCTTCATTCACATGTTGAGAAATATGCAGTTTAAGTGAATCGGCGGTCAAGACCTTGGGGCAAAGGCTACACCATTAAAGTTGTGTTCCCTTCCCCAAGCTGCGATATTGTTTATGGAGACAGCTTCTTCAGCCTGATCCTGTTATGACAGACACTTCCACATTGTGCCTATTGGTGGACAGATTATTCATATCTCTATTCTAGAGAAATCATGTTGTTTAAAGCTACTGAGCATGGGACATGCCCGACTCTAGGCAGATACTATATTTTCTGACATATGTTGTTGTTTCAGGTTTTCCTCAGTCTTTCAATCTCTCTCTCTCTACAAATTATAAAGTATTTCGGCCATCGTCTTCGTCTCTGACCTCACACTTTATGGGGCATCTGTTACAGGTCAAAATACCTCCTCATCAGCTCAGAGGGGAAGACAAATATGGAAGAAGTACAAAGACCTCAATTAAACCTATTTTTGCCAGGGTAACGCATATATAGAACAGAACGAGAGCATTATAACGCAGTCAAGCAATACATTGGCCGCGTTAGTGGCTAGGGAAACGCTCTGTTTACACTAAAAGGTCGCATTACCCGTGTTTTAAGTTTGAATTGGGAAAAGAGCACGGAGAAAGATTTGAATCTCCGACTTTCCCTCACGAAGGAGTCAGTGCACAGAGGAAACTGCAGAAGCACCAGTTCATTATTGGTCATTGCCATAGAAGACTGAACTCCAAGAGAGGCAAAAGCATGGAGATCAAGGAAACATCTAAGCTTTTTCCATTCCAAACTAGTGGAAAGAGAAGGGCAACAATGGCCTTCTCCCTCTCCTATAAGAAGGAGCTGAAGGCTCTTAATTGAAGGTTGAAGGATTGCTCAAAAGTTCTTGCATACTTGTGGAATAGAGAATAGTGTGACATTGTGAAGGCCAAGAGTCAAAGAGGCTCCTAGAGAGCTTGTTGGCTTGGACTTCTTCACTTGATAGAGAAGAGAGATTGGGAGACCGAGGAGGGCTTGGTACAACCGATGGTTGTAATCCTCCTTCTTTCAAAATCAATAGAACTATGTTCGTTTTGTCCATTCGATGCTTAATGTTATATTGTTGTTTCAATATTTGTTTAGTATGATATGAATGGCTCAGATGTGTATAATCTAGATGTTTATTGTTGATTTAATTGATAGAATACTTGTTATATTAGAAGTTACACGGGTGCTTTGACTGATTGCAGGTCTCAGATTTGGAGCCAGCGAGGAAGGACTCTTACTTTGCTGCTCAGCGTTCTCCAAGAGATTCCAAGACCGTCAAAGAGGTAATTCTCTATTTGTATTACTTCAAGTTACTTCAAGCTAATATTAACATGCTCATGCCATCTTTGTGAACAGCATAGCTAATCTGACTGTCTGCCTCGGGCACTGGAAAGCCCTGAGAGGGATATATGAAAACCAACCACCCAAGCAGTTTACCCTAAAGCAAGGCCACACAGGAAAAACTCAAGGAAGCTCAAAGGAGGTGCCCGGCACCAAAATTGAAGAAAGACACCTCAAAGCTCCAAATTTTGGCCTCAACTTCACAACATGCTTCTGAAAACCCTTGAGGGTCATGCTCACCAAAATTGGGCGAAATTCAACAAGTTTTGGTTTTTTGTCATTATTGGGTTTTTGGCTCAAACTCATGGGAATCGCCATTTATTTTTGGGGCATCCTCAAAGGATGAAAATGGTATCATTGGATGCCATAATTTTAGGGTCATATACTCAGCAATTTTCAGATCAATTGAAGATGATTTTCTCCCCCAAAATGGCGAAAAACACTCACTTTTTCCACACTCTACCCTGTTTGTCAGCAAGGTCTATTTTTTGTGTTTTTATAGACAGGTCAGTTTTTGATAGACTTCCAGCGTTAATTTTGGAGAAACTAAGAATTTTCAGAAGACAAACATTCAGAGCTTTCCAACGAACCATCACAGGTCTCGTTTCGACATCAGGAAGGCCTCTAAAAGTTGCCAGAAAGATAGAGGACTTTCTGCTGATATATTTCTTTAGTATTTTTGTAAAAAATGAACCTTTCTAAAGTGACTTTTCCTCATGTGCGTTTAGCTATTTTTGGGCATGATTAGTTATGAAAAGTCAATACATTTTCCTTTTTTATTATTTTTGAGATATTTTATTAGATATTTTGTGCCTTGGGCTTTGCAAAACCTCAAGGACAAAATCAGATATTTTTGATGGGCCAATGAGATTGCAAGTTGCACTAGGAGGTTTTCCCTCATCTTGGCCTATATATTCCCTAGGAATTCATTGTAAACAAGGTTGAACTGATGAATAGAAGAAATATATGGTTATATGATGCAGGAGCATCGGATTCGAAAATGCTTTATATTTATTAAAACTTAGGGGTGTTTAAGTTTTTAAAAAAGAGCTAGATTTTTATAAATGATTTGAATGGGTTTTATGTATTTTTAATTAAATATTGTAATTAATTCTCAAATATGAGAGAATTTGGTCAGTTAAGGATGTAAAGGGATGAGAGATTTTAATTTAGAAATTAGTTTCATTAATTTTGGGTGAGAGAGAATCCTTAGGGATTCAAGAGTGATTTTAGGATTTGTTGAGATATTTAGGGGTTTGTTGAGTGATTAAAGGGATGTGAACCAAAATTGGTTCAATTAAAATTTGTATAAATTGATATGAGCTCAAAGGAAAAAGGGATCAGAGGTGAGATTAGAGGGAGCAGAATAGAGAAAGAGGTTGTAAGCCTCCGGCATTTGTAAGAGGGCCAATAATTTGGAAATCAGGCCAAGAAGGAGGACTTCCATGTCAGGTTTGCATAATTAATGAAAGAATTTGATTTTTGAGTTAATTTCCATTGTATGGTTATGGGATTTTTGTTTATGAATTAGGAGACAATTTTATGAATCTAATTTTGTAAGGGACTAATAGTTTGATTTGAGTAATCGATTTTTGATATTATTAAACCCATATGCAAACCGGGGAACGTAGAAAGCATTGAGTAGGGCGCAATTGCTCTAGTCAGAACTTAAATTACTGGTATGCGCAATCGCTCTGTCTATTACAAATATAATAAACTATGAATCGATTTAATGTGGAACTGCAATATCATTGGCTCAGCGTTGTAATAAGAAAGTCAATTTAATGTGGAATTGGAATTTATATAGCGTTGAAACTGGATCGAAATATAAGTCAAACCTCCGTTGCTAAATAATGAAATTAAATGCCATTGATTTCTGATTGATTTACAATCCTCAGCGCACAACTAAATTTACATTCTCTGTATAGAGGTTTTTAAAATTCTGGTTGATATGGTGTAATCCTGAATCGAAGCGCAGAAGGTTTTGGGTTAACATTGAAAACTGTTTAAATCACTGAATTGTAAATACAGGAAGGGTAAATTGAAATTGGCATTAATCAATACGCTGGCTCTATTCACCTGGAGTGATATTAGTCAAAGAATTGTGGTGATCGAACGCAAGAAAGCCGCAGGAGAAGGGACCGATTTGCAATAATCGAGTTCTGAAATGAGTGAGCAATCCAGCACTGTGTTGAGTTTAGAGGACAATCGAGCACTGCGTTGAGTTTGGAGGATGTGCAGAGCAGAATTGGCGTTGAATTTGATTCAAACATTTATTTGTGAAGAGCTGAGTTATGAACACTGTGTTTTAAGGCAAAGGTGCAGTCCACAGATGTTAGTAAAAGCGCATTGGATATATGGATTCACAAAGTGTTGAGGCAGAATGAGGCGTTCGTGGAGAGAATGTTGGATAGTCGATGCAAAGAAATTGCATTGCAAATTCAATGGAAACCGCACAGTTATGTTGAGCGTTGGAAGGCGATGAAGAAGGTAAGTTAAAGCCTGGCCCTATTTTTGTTTGGGACTTTAAATTCTGGTTGAATATAAAATGGGAGTGATGGCATTTTCTTAAACAATTCCACTGGCATTAAATCAAACATTGTGGTGTATAAAATCGATATGTGTGGTTGAGCTTTAGAACATGGGCGCATTCTGTGGTTTTAAATTCTGGTATTAAAAGCATATGTGAATGTTGGTGGTTAAATGGAAATGATGAATGCGAGGTATTGGGTCTGCTTTATGAGAGCATTCGAATGTTGATTATGGATTGAGTGGTGTTTAAATCATATGTTTTGATAAGCTTCTGCATGAAATCTTGAATTGGGATTGAAAGTGAAGTTTGGGTTTACATGCATGGAAAGTTTGATTTTGGAGTGTATGGTTTCATATCATTGTTTGAAGAAGTTTCCATTCATGAGGGAACCTTTATGTGAAGATTTTTGGGTTATGGTTTTGAGCCATATGTTTAAATCCTTCCGCATGTAAAAGTGTGTGCGAGATTTCCGGAATGGGAAGTTTTGGTGCTTAATTGTTGATGATGCATTTGTATATGCATGAGAGAGGAAAGATTCTAGGTTTTGCAGGGTGGACCTGTGTCATTTTGGTATCAGAGCTGGAATAGCTTTGTGTGAAGATTCAAGCTTTTAAATTGAGTTAATTGCATGCGATGAATGAATATTTGATTTTGAAGCTAATGAGGATTGTAGCACAGAGACGCAGTGCAGTTGAGGAAGGAAGCAAGATCAACAGGATCTTGAAGGTGATTTTGCAGTTGATATTTAACTCTGGGTTGAAGATTGGTTGCAGAATTTGGTTGCAGGCATATTGAGAAAGTCTCAGCAGAAAAAGCAGATCACAGCTGGAGTGCAGTGATGAAAGAGCCCAGCAAGGTATTCTAAGGGAGCGTGGTAGAACTTGAAGATTCAATAGAGGTTGAATAAATTTGCAGATGAAAGAAGCCTGAAGGAGTAGGGGAGAAATGCTCAAAGGGTTCCAGCAGAGGACCAGTGATTACCAAAAGACCAGATCCAAAGGAAGGGATTGGTGAGGTAAGTGGCAGCAGGAGAGTTTGCTGTTGCAGAGGCTTGGTGCAACTCATGGGTGAAGAACTCATGGCGAATGAGATGACTACTGAAAGTCATAAAGGATAGAGCAGAGGTTCAGAAAGAGGCCACAGTAGAAAGAGGGAGAAAGATTCCAAGGCAAATGGCATATTGAAGCAGTGGACTGATGAAGAGTATGAGAAAGAGAAAGCTGAGATCGCGATTTATCTCGAGTTATTGATGGAGTTGTTACAGGAAAATGTGAGAAACCAGAGACATGGTTGGACCATGAGGAAGAGAGTGAAGTGGCAGAGGCTACAGCAGAAAAGAGATCGACATATAAACATGCAGTTAACAGAAGAGCTGAGAGAGCTCGAGCAAATGATGAGTATACAGTTGAGACGTGAAGAACTTAGAGCAGCTGAGTTGAAAGTAAAGGTTTCCATTGGTGAAACAGAAGAGGAGATCATTGATGATTTCCTGAACTATTGGGAAAATCCAGTTCAGCTGGATAATGTAGAACCGTGTATTTTTATAGCTGACAATTGTGATGTGATTACAGGTTTTACTGAAGAGGATGCGCAATCTTGTGAAGCTGTCGTAAGTATGGAAAAGAGTCTTTCAGGAGACAAGTACTCAAAAGAAGAAAGAAGTGATGCTTTTTCTGTTACAGTACAAGAGGAAGTTCTTGTGAATGAAGAAGACAATCAGCTTGAAGAGTTGGTATATGAACCAACAGTTGAGACTATTGAACTTTGTGATTTTAAAATTGACAAGTTATGTGTGAATGCAGGCATTGAAAAAGACAGTTCATTTGATGAAACTGTGGTGAGTGAAGTCAAAGGTTTCCAAGTCACATATGATGACTATTATCTTTCAGAAGACAATCAGATTGAATTACAACAACAAAAGGAATTCATAAATTCCTTGTTTTGTGAAAGAAATTGTTTCAATGAAGTTGTATTTGATGATAAATTTGTTATAAATGCTGATACTGACAAATTGTTTTTATTAAATAGCCAATTAAAAAGTGATGGACAGATAACTGAGTTTATTGCAGAAGTTGAAGATCAGAATTATGTTCTGATGACAGATGAAGAGATGGTGACAACAGAAATCTTGGCTTGTGAAGGTAGTGAAGATTGCACAGAAAGTTTCTCAAAGGAGATGACAGGTTTATGGCATGAGTTAAGTGTCCTAGAGCAGAGACTAGAAGCACAGATGATAAGTGTTCAGAGTATAAAGACAAAAATGAATGGAAATAAAGAGGTTCATTTTTATGAACCAGAACACAGAGACATTCTCGAAGAGGATGATGTCGAGGAGAGACTAACTGATAGTCTCAAGAATGATTGGGATCAACATACTGAAGTGCTGGCAGTGGGAAGTAAGGCACTGAGGCCTTATTATTTTTATTTTAACAAGTGTTTTGTGAATGCAGGTATTGTTGCAGGCACTGAAGAACATTTGACTTAGTTGAGCAGTCAAATGAAGGAGAAAAACAATAATTCTGTGGAAATTTCAAATCCATGGGATGAGGATATTATGTTGCTGGAAATGATGTTGACTGATCGAAATTCAGTGAAGGAAGAATCTCAATTTCAAAATTGGGAATTGCAGAGGCAGAGAGATGAAGATAGCAGAAAGAAGTACACAATGTACCATTCCAGTAAGTTGCTGATAGGAGAAGGTAGAGAAGAAGTTTTCCATTGCAGAAAACAAGAGGGTATGGATGATTGGGTGGCAACAAGAAGTCATCAAGTGACAGTACAAATAGAGCGATTAAGAACTAAGCAAGCCGTCTTAGCTCAGCAGACAGCAAGAAATCAGCAGCTGGGAGATTTATTGGACCGAGAAATTGAATTAATCAGAAGAATCATGTTGAAAGTGTCTCAGAAGAAGACATCAACAAGGAAGAGAAGCAGCAAAAAAATGAAGACGGAGACAGATTGTGAAAGTACAGAGAGCGGAGCAAGACAACATAAAATATGGAGACCTGGAGAAAAGCAGCATACAACAACAGAAATTGATGATAACTTGCAGAACAAGGTGTGGGATCCAGGCAGACAAAGACTTAAAACGCATGATCAGGAGACCATGATCGTTTTCAACCTTTGGAGTCTGATGCAGGAGCATCGGATTCGAAAATGCTTTGTATTTATTAAAACTTAGGGGTGTTTAAGTTTTTAAAAAAGAGCTAGATTTTTATAGATGATTTGAATGGGTTTTATGTATTTTTAATTAAATATTGTAATTAATTCTCAAATATGAGAGAATTTGGTCAGTTGAGGATGTAATGGGATGAGATATTTTAATTTAGAAATTAGTTTCATTAATTTTTGGTGAGAGAGAATCCTTAGAGATTCAAGAGTGATTTTAGGGTTTGTTGAGATATTTAGGAGTTTGTTGAGTGATTAAAGGGATGTGAACCAAAATTGGTTCAATTAAAATTTGTATAAATTGATATGAGATCAAAGGCAAAAGAGATCAGAGGTGAGATTAGAGGGAGCAGAATAGAGAAAGAGGTTGTAAGCCTCCGGCATTTGTAGGAGGGCCAATAATTTGGAAATTAGGCCAAGAACGAGGACTTCCATGTCAGGTTTGCATAATTAATGAAAGAATTTGATTTTTGAGTTAATTTCCATTGTATGGTTATGGGATTGTTGTTTATGAATTCGGAGACAATTGTATGAATCGAATTTTGTAAGGGGCTGACAGTTCAATTTGAGTAATCGATTTTTGATATTATAAAACCCATATGTAAACCAGGGAATGTAGAAAGCATTGAGTAGGGCGCAATTGCTCTAGTCAGAACTTAAATAACTGGTATGCGCAATCACTCTGTCTATTACAAATAGAATAAACTGTGAATCGATTTAATGTGGAACTGCAATCTCATTGGCTCAGTGTTGTAATAATAAAGTCAATTTAATGTGGAATTGGAATTTATATAGCGTTGAAACTGGATCGATATATAAGTCAAACCTCTGTTGTTGAATAATGAAATTAAACGCCATCGATTTGTGATTGATTTACAATCCTCAGCGCACAACTGAATTTACATTCTCTGTATAGAGGTTTTTAAAATTCTGGTTGATATGGTGTAATCTTGAATCGAAGTGCAGAAGGTTTTGGGCTAACATTGAAAACTGTTTGAATCACTGAATTGTAAATACATGAAGGGTAAATTGAAATCGGCATTAATCAATACACTGGCTCTATTCACCTGGAGTGATATTAGTCAAAGAATTGTGGTGATCGAAGGTAAGAAAGCCGCAGGAGAAGGGACCGATTTTCAATAATCGAGTTCTGAAATGAGTGAGCAATCCAGCACTGCGTTGAGTTTAGAGGACAATCGAGCACTGCGTTGAGTTTGGAGGACGTGCAAAGCAGAATTGGCATTGAATTTGATTCAAACATTTATTTGTGAAGAGCTGAGTTATGAACACTGCGTTTTAAGGCAAAGGTGCAGTCCACAGATGTTAGTAAAAGCGCATTGGATATATGGATTCACAAAGTGTTGAGGCAGAATGAGGCGTTCGTGGAGAGAATTTTGGATAGTCGATGCAGAGAAATTGCATTGCAAATTCAATGGAAACCGCACAGTTATGTTGAGCGTTGGAAGGCGATGAAGAAGGTAAGTTAAAGCCTGGCCATATTGTTTTTTGGGACTTTAAATTCTGGTTGAATATAAAATGGGAGTGCTGGCATTTTCTTAAACAATTCCACTGGCATTAAATCAAACATTGTGGTGTATAAAATCGATATGTGTGGTTGAGCTTTAGAACATGGGCGCATTCTGTGGTTTTAAATTCTGGTATTAAAAGCATATGTGAATGTTGGTGGTTAAATGGAAATGATGAATGAGAGGTATTGGGTCTGATTTATGAGAGAATTCGAATGTTGATTATGGATTGAGTGGTGTTTAAATCCTATGTTTTGATAAGCTTCTGCATGAAATCTTGAATTGGGATTGAAAGTGAAGTTTGGGTTTACATGCATGGAAAGTTTGATTGTGGAGTGTATGGTTTCATATCATTGTTTGAAGAAGTTTCCATTCATGAGGGAACCTTTATGTGAATATTTTTGGGTTATGGTTTTGAACCATATGTTTAAATGCTTCCGCATGTAAAAGTTTGTGTGAGATTGCCGGAATGGGAAGTTTTGGCGCTTAATTGTTGATGATGCATTTGTATATGCATGAGAGAGGAAAGATTTTGGGTTTTGCAGGGTGGACCTGTGTCATCATACAAGCTTGGAAGAAACACTTGTCTCATGCATTGGATAGTTTCTTGAATGTTTTTGGATGATGAAGGAGGTTTTTTGTTGGATTCCTTGACTTGGTAAAATGGTATAGTGTCCCTCTCTGTTATGCTTCTTAGTTTTCATTCATAATTCCATGTTCTTGCTTGCTATAAGATAGTAGAGAATAGATTTGATACATGCCCTTGGAGGCACCTCAATTTTCCTATTTCTTTATAGCTTCTATGTTTTCTTCCTTCTTAGTCATATCAAAGAATCCTTGATTGCTCTTTGATAACTGAAGAAATTGTTTGCTTGTTTCATTATGGTTTTATGCATGCTAAGTATGATTCACGGTATGCCCTGCTTACTAATGGCTAGTCATAGCTCCACCTCTGAAACTTTTCTTTGATTGTTTGATTGTCATTTGTTGAACTAAGGAGGTCTTGTACTGATCTTGCCCTTTGCCTAAAACTATGCAATATTTCTTCAAAGTGCCCAATAGCTTGAAATACTATGCTTAGGCATTTCCTTATAGTGATTTGAGTTGTTTGTTTGTCTTAAATGTATTTCCCCAAAGTCTGATAGCCATTTCCTAAAGTTAGAGAGTCATATATCTCTATGCATGGCTTAAATTTTTATTTCTATGCATTGATCAGTTTATAGTTACATTTATCATGATTAATGGTTTTCCCTACCATGTTTATGTCAGCTATTAAACTATTTGTGTTTGAAATTCTTTGTTCTTCACAAATTTAATGTCCATCCCACTCCATTTTACCCAAAGATCCATTTTACCTCGCTCAAATCGGCCCTTCAAAAACCTTGTATCACCATCTAAAATATTTCTTGACCTTTTCAATCCCATAGCCCAATTAATCTGACATATTTTTACCTATCTTAGTCTTTGATCAGTTCATCCCTCACAAACCCAAAAACCAAAACCAAAAACTTACTTCATAACTAGCGTAAAATCAGAAACACAAGAAGCAAACACATAGATATCCCTTACACAAATAGAGAGAGCCCTATCTAAGTCCAGGAAGGCTAGGTCCTTGGGCTCCAAAAATTGGTTTGATGTTACACTATCATTTGGCTTGCCAGTCAGCCAAATCACGGGACACTAACATAATGGCGATCACGGTGGGACTCTGAGTGATAAACAAACTTAGATTCCCTAAACATTTCAGCATCCTTAAGAATTCTATCAGACTGACTTATCCCACTTCTCACTAACATAATGGCGATCATGGTGGGACCTTTCTGAGTTCATTTTAATCTGAATACCTTTCAAGACTCACGGAAAGCCCCTTTTTGAACTAAGCGCACTATACTATTGAGCCACCTCATTGCCACCCTAACATAATGGCAATCACGGTGGGAATTTGAGTCAAAACATCCTCGATATCCCTTAGGATCTCTCAAAATCTCAGTCAAATTTTAAAAACTTAGGTATTGTCTGAAGAGTAGAAACTAGCTCCTTCACCATCTTAGAAAAATGATGATTCAGTTATAGGAAATTCTTCTGAATCTCAGGGCTACATATAGGAAACTCATAAAACCCCAAAAAATTATCTCTAGATTGGTGTTTATCAGTATTGTTGGTGGACCATACACATATACTCTCAAAACAACTAAAAATCCACCTGGCGACTCCACTAGCCTCCAGTACGCCTTACTACTTTTCTAAATTTTAGAATACTATCTGATCAGCCACCTCATTGCCACACTAATATAATGGTGATCACGGTGGGAATAACTAAGTACATAACAATCTAGAAAACTCTTGTAGATTCATTATTCTTTCAAAATTTAAACAGGCAAGTAGTCCATAGAATCATTTAGAGTAAACTCTTTTTGTTTTCACCACCCTAGCAAAGTGATGAATCAGGTTTAGAACACTCTAATAAACCATAGGTTGCACATAAAAAACTCAGAAAACGCCCAAAAATTCCCAGATTGGCTTTTCCCTAGTTATTGTTGGTGGACCATAGCTACATCTCTAAAAAAACAACCAAGTTCCACCTGGCGACTCCACTAGCCTCCAGTAGGCCTAAAAAAATCCATAAAAAACAAAAAAAAATCATAAACCATACTTTTTCTGTTGACTCATCCTTTCCAAAACTTAAAACTCATGGTGCAAACTCTGTGATCAGTGACAAACTAAGTATAACTTAGCAATTCAGAAAAATTCACCTAAACATAGGAAATAAACAGAAATAAACTTGCAAATAGAACTATTAGCTTGTCCAGATAGCCTAGCAAACTATTCAAACCAAGTGAATCACTCTTCCTTGCAAGTCTTCATCTCAAAGTTTGCTAGAAACTTTTTTCCCGAAAGCATCTTTGATAGTTTTGGTGGTGGACCATAGTTCTCAAAGAAATTCACCTGGCGACTCCACTAGCCCTCATTTTTGTTTTGACCATCCTTCAAATTAGAAGCACCCTTAGAGAGGCCATCTATCCAAAACAACCACAATTTCCATCCTCTCTAAGCTCTGAATTTGAAATCTGGCTTCACAAAGAATCTACACCAGATCTAATCCAGACCCAAATCCCCCTATGATAGTAGATTACCCAAAGAAGATTCTGTGGCAAGCTTCTGAAACTGGAAATTTAGCTACCGATAGGTCCATCCGTAAAGCAAGATCAGTACCCGAACACCTCACATCCTTGTAAGATTCCCCATTTGACTTAAAATAAACAAAACCCCTTTTTAGAAGCAAGTCAGAAAGTAAGGTAAACTTTGACGATCTTGAGCCCCTAGATTTGCCACAAAGTCCTAGTAGAGAAGCCTCACCTACTACACCTCCCAAATTTCAGCTTCTCCATCACTTTGGCTCCTACCACCCCAAATCTACTCAAAATCAGATCACTAGCCCAAGTACATCCGCCACACCCATCCAAACCACTACTGTTCAAATCGCTCATCCTACCAGTCCTCATTTTGTACATCATCCATTAGCTCCCGCCATGGTAGCTTGGTATGCACCCTTAGTGTTGCCACATGCTTTGGCTCCTTTACAAAATGACTATCAATCCAAAATCTCGCACTTTACCGCAGTTGAGGCTACTACCGCTCAACAACATGTAGATATAATTAGCGATGCTTTTGAATACATGGAAATAGAATATGAGACTATAAGAATGAGGATGTTTGCACAAAGCCTGGGCGGGGAACCCAAAAATTGGTTTAAGAGCTTAACTCCAAATAGCATACACGATCTCCTAGAGCTCTGCCAAACCTTCATAAATAAGTGGGAAATTAGAAAGAACCCCATTCAAATCTTGTCAGAATATAACAATCTAAAAAGGGAAAATGGGGAAAGTGTCTAGGGATACTGCACTAGGTTCAACAGTGTGTATAACGCCCTCCCACCTCACTTCAAACCTCCACTTGGCTCAGCCTTAGCAAATTTCCCCGAAGGTTTCGACCCAGACATGACTTATCAACTGAGAGACAAAGACCCCCCAACCTTAGAGGAAATGCAAAAAGTGGCCATAAGTGCAGAAGCTAACATAGCAAAAAAGAGAGCTACGACCAGATCAGAAAGGAAAGTCACATACCGGGATGAGGTCTCCCCTTTAGCCCCTTCCTTAGATCCTAGAATAGATGACTTGGTTAGATCCATGGAAAAAATGTGGGAAAATATGAGTGAAAAGACACCTCTTAGGGACAACCAGCCAAACCCTCCAAACGGGAACCAGAACCAAAATCTTAGGAGAGAACAGCCTAAAAAAAAACCAAGGGAAAATGACCAAAAAATTATGCCACCCTTTAATGAAAATTATGTTGATGAGGATGAGAGGGATATAGAACCCATTGATGAAAATCATTTGAACCTTATAGGTTCTGATAACGAGAGTGAGGTTTACCTCATAGAAGCAGAACAAGCTTTCTTCTCTCCAAATCAAAATGAAACCAACTATGAAGATCCCGAAGATCCTGCCATAGACTTTCAAAATGCCATAATAGAAGCTCACAGGCAGTATGACCTTAGAAGCAAAAGAAACCAAGACAACTCCAAGAAACGTAGCTCAGACACTGCTAAAACCCCTGATACCATCCTTAAAAAATCAATGGATAGCAGCAAAATCGTGGTCAAGAAAACTGAACAAAACAAAGATAAAGCTATTCAAACAAGTCTTGACTCAGATGCTCCTAGTACCTCCACCAAGATTCCTGAGATGGTCGTGTCAAACAAAATCTTGAAACAAAGTCATCAAAATCAGAACATAGAGAAAATCATGGCTGAAAAAACTAAAGCCAACCTATCTAAACTACAAACACCCTTCAGTTTTGAGGGAGAAATCACCCAAATAAAGATTACCATGCCCCTCACTGAACTTATCGCCCAAAGCTCTTATAAATCCCAAGTGTTAAAGGTCCTGAATATAGGAAATGATGCAAACACCCTTAATCTAGCTGATGACACTCCTGAAGTGTTGTTTGGTCCAAAAATAGAAGGGAAATTCCAAGAAGGAACCACTCTTCCCTTTTACATCAGTCTGAATATCCATGACCAAATCCTACACAATTCCATGCCAGATTCTGGGGCCTTGCATAATCTCATGCCAAAGGTTGTGATGGAAAGACTAGGCCTAGAAATAACAATACCCTATAAAGACTTATATTCCTTTGATTCAAGTAGAGTCAAGTGTCTAGGCTTAATCAAAGATCTTTGTTTTAGTTTGGCCCAAGTACCTGCAAAACACCTTGTCATGGACATAGTGGTAGCAGACATCCCTCCCAAGTATGGAATGCTTTTATCCAGATCTTGGGGAGCTAAGCTTTAGGGAAATATTCAACTTGATATGTCCTACGCCACTATTATTGTATTTTACGAAACTAGAATACTCTATCAGGAATCACACATGAAATATATGATCAGCAGACAAGAAAGGCCAGATAACATCCCGATGTACTCCTTTCATTCATATCTGAATTCCTTCATTTTAGACACAGATGAAAACATTGAGGAAAAAATGGGAGAAATTGAAAGAAATTTAGACCCACCACATCAGCTACCACAAGTTCTCTATGACGAACTAGACACTCAAAATTATCATGACCATGAGAAGCTATGTCTTGAAGAAAGAGAGTTTGTTCCTCTTGAAACAGAGATAGAGCGAGAAGCACAAAACATTATATACCATCAAGTAAATTTCTCAAACCTTAGGCAAACATCAGCAGTAACATCAGGAGGCTTTTTTAGAATAGAGGCATTAGAAGACTTTCATATCACAAACCTATTTGGAAATCAGGGGCAGGGAAGCTTAATTTTTTTACCATACCTTAAGGATTTACCATCACATAACTCTACCCCTTCAAATGAAGCCTTGATTGTATCCATAATAGCTCAAAATCCAGGAAACATGTCTAAAAAAACTCTTATGAAAGGATATGATGACTGCAGTCCAAATATACCTGAGTTGTTTGAACTTGCTAGCATTCTGCCACTCCACCAAAGACTTAGAACTGCCAAAATTTGCAATCTTGTTTAAAATACTACTTCATGTAGGGAAAATAATGAGAAGCACTATGCCACTGCCATCACTCCAAGAAACAACTTCGACAAAAGAAAATACAAAAATCTTGAGCAAACAATAGTATTCAAAGATAAAACAGCTGGTCATAGGATCTGTTTTGATTTTAGAAATACTAATACACACCCTTGTGATAGCAACTATATCCTTCCTGCCCAAGACCATGATATACCAATGATAAATGCTTTTAATCATGTGTCTTTGCAAAGTGATGTTTCAGGATATAGCCAAATAATTCCTTTCCAAAGCAGACAACTCAAAGAATTTTTCAAGTATGCTGGAAGTAGTTCCATTTTCAAACCCATAATTGCAAAACCACCGAATATCAAAAACAAGCTCCTAAAAGCCATGTTTCTAGTTCTAAATTTCTTCATTCTGACATACCTTGATGATGTCATCATATACTTCAAAAATGACAAAGAGTATCTACATTATTTGAAAAATATGTACAGCAAAATAAGGAGTGGAAATCAGAGGTATAAAGAGGTATAACAGGAAGATACTGGGTTGTTCAGAGATTCATGCATGAATCCTTATGTCATGCTCGAAAGAGAAAATTTTCCAAATTTTTCTTTTCAAGAGCTGAGTGGACCAAGAGTGGTAGGAGAACCTTATGAAGATAAGATGCTTAAGTTTCACCATTTCCAAGATTTCTGAGTTAAAACATTTTCAATCATTGTATATACCATCGTTTGAAAAATTAAAAAAAATCAAAAACAGAAAATTCAAAAACAATAGAAAAATAGAAAAAGAGGGCAGTTTGAAAAATAGAAAGAAAGCCCCATGTTAAAAAAATAGTCATTCTGAAAGCGCGCAAGCCTAAATGCTGCTACTAGTGCTCAAATGTCTTGTTCATTTATCTAACCTAATCATAACTAAACATGTTTTAAATTTATTTGCTGATAAGTTAGTGAGAGGAAAAGATAGTCACCATTATGTAAGCTTGACTTATCAAAGAAAATAGATTAGGAAAAGATACTGGTTCCACATGCTCAAAACAGAACCAAAGAGGTAAGCAAGGATGAAAAACAAACTGTGTATCCTAGCCCTGATTTTCTAGATTTCATTTTATGCAAAATAAAAAAAAATTGCAGCTTTTCTTTATTGCCACAAGAACATGAAAAATTAGACTGTATAATCTTGATTTGGTCATTTTTCAATTTCATGTTGTAGATTAGAGAATAAAATCCTGTCAAACAGCTTAACCTTGACAGTCGATCCAGCATAGGTAGAGAAAAAAAGGAGTTCATCAGCCTAATCTGAACTCCCGGCGGATATAAGTGTAGAATTAGATAGTGTCATTTTTCAAAAATATTATGTCAAAGGGTTGATAGTCCAAATGCACCCGAAAGAAGAAAAAATGTTAGGAAATGTAGCGGGGTAGGTAGAAATGTCTTTGATGCTAATCATGCTGTCAATTTTTAGAAATAGCATCAAGGAAGAAAGAAATTTTCACCAATGGATAAAGGCACTGGTCTTCAAAGAACCTAGATCTGAAATTCTGGACACCTCCTGAAAAGGAGCTGCCCTCCCCAAATGGAGTCACTGTTAATCATCAATATTTTTCACCTGTTGATGATGACTAGTTTTTAAAGCCAAGTTTTCTAGCAGCTGATCTCCAATATGTCAAATTTCTCAGCTAGAAAACACCCATAAACATTTTTCCCTCCTGCCATTTCAATCAGCCCATGATGAGATAAAACCTAATTGTCAGGCCCTATCTAGTCTCAGTCATACAAACTTGTCCATCAGCTCCAAAGAGAATACTCCAAACCTGTCCAAAAAGTATCCCCTAAGTTAGGTAGTGGCGCTTTAGGCGATCTTCCCTTGGAAAAATATCCTAAAGCCAAAAGAACCTCTGTCTAATATCAACCAATCCTAGATGACCTTCATATTCTGCAAATAAAGCTTGATACACCCTTAAGTCGAGCCACTAACAAGCCTTGATGTCTCAGCAGTGCATATGCCACAAGTCAAACTGATATTAGGTGGATTTATAGTGTTTAAATGTCTTTTTCAAAAGTAGAAGTGTACCAGTGTTCCAGAAGACATTATTAAACTTAACATGAGAAGACAACTGCTTCTCATGTGGTTTTGAGCCTAGGATGCAAGTACTAGTCAAAGGTAATTCAATGAACTCCTGCAAACACAGTCAAAAGGTTAGTGACCTATGACTAGCAAGTATTACTCTTCAGACATAGGTCAGGTTTGCTCCTGTTTTCTAAAGATGCATAAGGGTATTCTATCAAACAGAAATACATATCTCAAAGAATGCCCCTCATGACATATTGTCAATTTGTCACTTTTATTTACTTAACTGTAAATAGGCACTATAGGGAAAGATGACATAGTTTGACAAAGGGATGAAATAGCATCACTGTGTAAAACCTCCTCCAAACATGAGCAGAGGGTTGGGTGACTTATTGTAAAACCTCCTCCAAACATGAGCAGAGGGTTGGGTGACTTATTGTAAAACCTCCTCCAAACGTGACTAGAGGGTTGGATGACTGTGTAAAACCTCCTCCAAACATGAGCAGAGGGTTGAGTCACTTATTGTAAAACCTCCTCCAAACATGAGCAGAGGGTTGGATGACTATGTAAAACCTCCTCCAAATATGAGCAGATGGTTAGGTCATTGGTTGAAGACCTCCTTCATTTAACAAGCAGAGGGTTTGGCAATGTGATGTTGGCCTCCCTCATTTAACAAGAAAAGGGACAAGAACAGAGGTATGGCCTCATTTAAAGGGCACAAAGCTAACAATGATACAAACTGCCTAAAAACTTGTTTAACACCTTTCTCCAATAGATGAAAACCACTAACACAACAGTGGTGTTTCAAAGATTTATTATATGGTTTCACTGATTGAAAGGTAGATTTTAAGTGCAGTGGGAAACAATATTTGAAACACCACCAAGCAGTGATATTATGATAATCAAAGAGGTTTTGTTTTTTCTTCTATCAGAGATCTCCTTCAAAGGTAATCTGAAGATAAAGTGAACAAAGCTTGGACAGGTTCATCAATGTGAAGAAAAGGATATGACAAGATGTCTCAAATTCAAAACAGCTTTCAAAGAATCAAGCCATATCACTATCACAGAAAAAGACCTCTTATGGACATATGAAAAAACCCTACTATGGTATGTAATTTCATTAAGAGTTTCCAAATACTTTTATCCCTGATCAACAAGCATGAAATATAGCCATTGTTTTCCTTTAAAAAAATAGAGTTGAAATTAGTAGAAATAAATTCAAGGTTTATGAGTTCAGAGCTGGGTTAAACATAGGCCAAGGAGTGATGTTGATGTTCAAAGAATCTTTGCTCTTCCTGTCCATGAAGATCTTTTTCAAAAAAATCATCAAAATTTACAAGAAGGTAGCCTAAGCCTTGCTTCTGAAGGAGACTTTGCAAATAGACACATAGAGACAGTATGTGTAAGAAAGGATATGGAAAGTGTTTTAAATTCAAAGACAACACTCAAAGGAAATGAAACATGCCATTGTCACAAACAAAGGCCTTTTCTCTATGAAAACATGTGAAAATACCTTGCTGTTGCATATGATTGTAGGAAAGATTTTCAAAGGATTTCCTTTTTGATAAACAAGATGTTTGTCAAACCCAGGTGAATGCAACTAAGGTTCCCACAGTCAAAGATAAATTTCATTCAAAGGATGCATCTACAATCACTAATATGGTTTTGAGCAAGTTTTCTTTTAAGGGATAGATATAGGCAAACAGTGACAGGGTTGCTGACTTTGTGAAATTTTTCCTTTAAAGGGCAGAGATAGAGAGACAGTAAAAAATATTTTAGCCTTGAGATGACTTCTTCACATTGGGAAGGGTCATATCTATGAAGACTCTCAAAATAGCATTCACAGCATTTTTCATAAACTTGTTCGAAGAAAATGGCTTCACGATATCTAAAAAGGTGATGAAAGGATAAAAAATAGCAAGTTCAGTTTTTTATAACAAAAAGCTTCTCAAAGGGCATTCAAACCCTTATGAAACAAACACAATGGTTTTTATACTTTTTCATCTTTAGAAGGGCATAAGTTGACCATTGAAAAGTCTCATTTGCAAGCTTCAAACCACAAACAAGTTCTCCCTCAGTTATTTGACCGACGAAGCAATCAATTTCAACATTTTTTTGAGAGTTTGAAGCCTTGAAACTTGTGTGGCGCGCCTGTAAAAGAGTGCAGCGTGTTTGGAAGAGGAAATACAAAAGGCTATAATGGCCGCACTGCGTGCCTGTAGCACCCGTCCAAACACCGCCCAAGGCCGACCCGACTGCGTGGCGTTTTTTTCAGTGAACGTGCCGCTCACTCCTTTCGCTTCTAACAAGCTCTAAAGCTGCCTAATCAATCAAACAAGGTCTTTAAGCTTTTCTTCGAGGTATTCTACTTCTCCTCTTAGCAAATTTCAAATATTGAAAAGGTGTTTGCTGTGTTTTTTCTGTGAGAAGGAAATAGTGCCTTTGAAACCATTTCATCATTTAAAAACATGAGATAGACAGTGGTATATGAGACTTAGTTTTGTAAAAACTAGAGAAAAATGTTCCTATGCTTAGGAGGTCTCAAATCAATTTGGACAGTAGCTTGAAAGTGGCTTCAAAAAGGCAGTTTGTCATATAAAGAGCATAAGAGAGAGACAGTGATTAGAGGGCAGGGTTTTTGAGAAAACTCAAAGGTTTTTGTTGCTGTGATTGTCACACACCATTACAGTGTTAGGTGGATGTTTCAAACAATCTTAAAGGACCCTAACTACCTTTAAGAATAGTGATAGCCCACAGGTAAAACAAGAGCAAACTCTGTTTGAAGTTTCAAATGTGAAAACAGTGTTTATAAGGTAAAAGCTTGTCATTATAAAGAGTCCTCTATGTATGATGAAATAGTGAAACCTAGTGCAGCCTCCATAATTCTAAAAACAGAGTGTGTTGAAATATTTTTCAAAGTCAGTTGAGGGTGTTTTTGTCTACCTTTTTGAAGAACAATGAAAAACAAAAAGAGCCTTGTTTGAGGAGAGAGGTGTTCTTATCAAAACAAAGGAGATCCTCGTTCAAACAAGGAACCACCCACACATCTTTTCAAGACATTTCCCAAGCACAGTTAGAAGTTAATTTTGTTTCATTTGACAAATGCTTGTTGTTTGGCATCAAAGAGGATTAAAGAATGACTTATAAGGAGGACAGAGGTGTTCTTGAGAAGCCATTTCAAGGACCATTTGAGACAACTTGTTTTTTTCAGTCAGCAAAGAATATTCAAAACAAAATGCCTCCCAGGCAAGACAGTAGAAGTGTCCTTCACATGAGGTTTGAGCCTGTTTCAACTAAAGAGGTAAATGCTCATCCATCAGTCCTATTTAACTTTCATGAGGTTGGATGTATAGAGTTTTTTCAAAGGGTTCAGGAGGTGAAAAGCTATTCCCCTTTGACACATATTTGTGCTTTGAGATTTCAAGGGAAACACTTTCAGCTGGCAGGCTTGGATTTCAAGATCTCTCCTAGGTCTATTTCCAAGGCCACCAAAATCCCTTATGTCGGAGAGAAGTGGTTTAAACAAAGCCACCTAGACTCAGAACAGTACAAACCTTTTCTGAAGTTTGAGCATAGAGATTCGTGTCCATCCATCTTTCCCTTCTTATATCTGTTGACTAGTTATGCCCCCCTCATGAAGATAATCATGAAATACTTCACTTTCGAGGGAAGATTCTCCCGATTCTATGCTTACCATGTCCGATTGCTCATGCATTTCACAAGAGCCAAATTGTTAAATCTACCTTTATTCCTCCATAGAAGTACTGAAAAAATGGCCTCCACTGTTCAGAAAAAACCTCCTTCTTAGTAGTCAGCCTGCCTCTTCCATCATTCCCTCATCAAGGTTATCATTCTTCATCATCTTGAGAAGAAGGAAATCTCTTGGGATACTTTCATTGCACATCCAGATTTCACCACTGTTCCCTCATTCCATACATCTCCTTCACCTTCCGCTCACCAACCTTCGCCTTCTTCAAGCAAGCCCATTCCCAAGAAGCTCAAAATTTTCCATTGAAAAAGAAGAAGAGCATGATGAGGAAGAAGAGCCTAAGCATGAAGGGGAAGAATAACGTGATGAAGAGGAGGAACATCAAGAGGAAGAAGGGCAGTAAAGTGAAAAACATCAGAGTGAAGAAGGGCAGCAAGGGGAAGAAGGGCATGATGATGAGTATCAAAATGAAGATGAACATCAGCAGCATCACAGTGAGGAAGGGCAGCAAAGTGAAAAGGAGTACAGTGAGGAAGGACAACAAGGTGAAGAAAAGCACAGTGATGATATGCATCACAGTGATGAAGGGCAACACCGTGAACAAACTCAAAACAGTAAGGAGATAAATGATGAGGAAATTGAACATTTTGATGAAAGTATTGGTAGCCCTCACAACAAAAAAAGGATGAGGATGAAGCCCAAAACATTGTAGAGACAGAGCCTCAAAGTCCTAAAGATAGCAAAGGAAAAAGTAAAGAGGGCAGCCCTCAAAAATAAATGCAAGAGGACAGTCAAGGCATCCATGAAGAAACTCAAAACAGTGGCAAGAATGATGAGGAAAGTAACAAGGGAAAAGAGCCAATAGAGCATGTGCTAGCTGCCTCTCCTAGGCAAGGGGCCATGCTTTCTTCTCCAAAAGTGGCCAAGCCCTGGACATCAAGGGGAAGGGTGCCTAAAACTATAACTCCAAATGTCACTAGGGCCCTCCGAAGCAAGGGGAAATTTCCCAAGCAGGAGGAAGACCAAGAAGGCTACCCAAAGCAAAGGAAAGGAGAAAGACGAAAGCAGCCATGAAAAGGAGAGGGACTTCGACATAATTGAAATCCAAAGTGATGATAGCGACAATAAGGCTCGAATCCTAGAGACTCTCTTGATCAATAGAGAAAGCCAAATTTATGCTTTGAGGGCAGATCTAGAGAGGGCTAGAAACTTCAATCACTTTTTGCAAATTCAAAATAAACATATGAGTGTCCACATGGCGGTACATGAGACAGGGGCCATCAAATACAAAAAAGAGGCTTCCAAGGAGCAAGTTAGATTGGAAGAACTCATGGGCAAGTTAAATGATAGCACAGATGAAGATCAGCCCAGAAGAAATAGGCCAAGGACCATGGGATTCAAAAGAGCCCTTGAGAAACAAAAGGAGGAAGAAGCTGCCCTTCTCCAATCTATTCCTCTCACTACTTTGTTCACCCAAGAGATAAAGAACAATCAAGAAGCATGGCTTGAGAGGGTGAATGATCACTTGGAAAAGAAGTTGTATAAGGCCAATAGAGATTTGGACCTTCAAAGGAGGATGACCGGGCACTATAAGAAGCTAAATCAGTTTTCCCGGCGGAAATTGAAGGCCACACAAGAAAAACTCAAGGAAGCTCAAAGGAGGCGCCCGACACCAAATTTGAAGAAAGACACCTCAAAGCTCCAAATTTTGGCCTCATATTCACATCATGTTTTTGAAAACCCTTGAGGGTCATGCTTGCCAAAATTGGGCGAAATTCAACAAGTTTTGGTTTTTTGTCATTTTTGAGATCTTGGCTAAAACTCATAGGCATTGCCATTTCTATTTGGGGCATCCTCAAAGGATGAAAATGGTATCATTGGATGCCATAATTTCAAGGGCATATACTCAACAATTTTTAGATCAATTGAAGATGATTTTCTCCCCCAAAATGGCGAAAAACACTCGCTTTTTCCACACTCTGCCCCGTTTATCAGCAAGAACTATTTTTTTGGATTTTACACAAAAGTAAGTTTTTTATGGATTTTCAATGGTAATTTTGGAGAAAAATAAGAATTTTCAGAAAATATACATTCATATCTTTCCAACGAGCCATCACGGGCCTCTTTTCGACATCGGGAAGGCCTCCAAAAGTTGCCAGAAAGATAGAGGACTTTCTGCTGATATACTTCTGAAGTATTTTGGTAAAAAATGAATCTTTCTAAAGTGACTTTTCCTCATGTGCGTTTAGCTATTTTTGGGCATGATTAGTTATGAAAAGTAAATATATTTTCATTTTTTAGCATTTTTGAGATATTTTATTAGATATTTTGTGCCTTGGGCTTTGCAAAACCTCAAGGACAAAATCATATATTTTTGATGGGCCAATGAGATTGCAAGTTGCACTAGGAGGTTTTCCCTCATCTTGGCCTATATATTCCATGAGAATTCGTTGTAAACAAGGATGAAATTGGTGAATAGAAGAAATATATGGTTATACAAGCTTGGAAGAAACACTTGTCTCATGCATTGGATAGTTTCTTGAATGTTTTTGGATGATGAAGGAGGTATGTTGTTGGATTCCTTAACTTGGTAAAATGGTATAGTGTCCCTCTCTGTTATGCTTCTTAGTTTTCATTCATAATTCCATGTTCTTGTTTGTTATAAGACAGTAGAGAATAGATTTGATACATGCCCTTGGAGGCACCTCAAGTTTCTTGTTTCTTTATAACTTCTGTGTTTTCTTCCTTCTTAGTCATATCAAAGAATCCTTGATTGCTCTTTGATAACTGAAGAAATTGTTTGCTTGTTTCATTATGGTTTTATGCATGCTAAGTATGATTCACGGTATGCCCTGTTTACTCATGGCTAGTCATAGCTCCACCTCTGAAACTTTTCTTTGATTATTTGATTGTTCTTTGTTGAACCAAGGAGGTCTTGTACTGATCTTGCCTTTTGCCTAAAACTATGCAATCTTGCTTCAAAGTGCCAAATAGCTTGAAATACTATGCTTAGGCATTTCCTCATAGTGATTTGAGTTGTTTTTTTGTCTTAAATGTATTTCCCCAAAGTCTGAAAGCCATTTCCTAAAGTTAGAGAGTCATATATCTCTATGCATGGCTTGAATGTTTATTTCTATGCATTTATCAGTTTATACTTACATTTCTTATGATTAATGGTTTTCCCTACCATGTTTATGTCAGCTATTAAACTATTTATGTTTGAAATCCTTTTTTCTTCACAAATTTAATGTCCATCCCACTCAATTTTACCCAAAGATCCATTTTACCTCGCTCAAATCAACCCTTCAACAACCTTGTATCACCATCTGAAAGCTTTCTTGACCTTTTCGACCCCATAGCCCAGTTAATCTGACATATTTTTACCTATCTTAGTCTTTGATCAGTTCATCCCTCACAAACCCAAAAAAAAAAACCAAAAACCTACTTCATAACTAGCCTAAAATCAGAAACACAAGAAGCAAACACACAGATATCCCTTACACAAATAGAGAGAGCCCTCTATGAGTCCAGGAAGGCTAGGTCCTTGGGCTCCAAGGATTGGTTTGATGTTACACTGTCATTTGGCTTGCCAATCAGCCAAATCACAGGACCCTAACAATATCAGCCAAAGAATGGGTGGAAGAGCTAGACACCTTCCTGCAGCTGCACCAAGTCTCTGAAGAAGAAGCCATCAGAGTTGCAGCACTACACTTGAAAGGTAAGGCCTATGCTTGGTTGAGATTTCAGTTCCATATTTTCAGAAATGTAAATACTTCATCTTATATAAGTTTCACTAAGGCATTAGTGAAAATTTTTGATAAGGAAGTTCATGGGACACCTATGGTGAAGTTAAATGAGAAGACTCAAATAAAAGCCCTGCATAAAAATGCAAATCCATTTCAGAGGCCCATGGAAGAGGCTGAAAACCTGCATCATGCCTTGTTAGAGGCATGCTTTTTTTCCCACACCTCAGAACAAAAGAACAGAGAGATATCTTCTTCAACGGTGGATCCTATCATTGGGAGGTTGCCCAATTTTGTTGCAGAAATAAAAGGAAACAACGTTGTCAAATCTAGACTTGATCTAGCACATCAAGCAGAGGAAGAAGGAGATTTTGCTCCAACAAGATGGATTCTTCTGGTATGGCAAGAAAATCCCCAAGATCTCATGTATGGAGATCAAGGCACATTTCATGATCTACATGTGCCATCGATGAGAAGGTGTAGAACTATGGAGACACAAGGAGGAGATAGGAAATAGAACCAACCTCATTCCTATCCATTGCAGAAGGTTGATGCACCTAAGAAGATGATTGGATTACGCAGTGGAAGCATGGAATTTTTTTCCATTCATATATTCAATCATCTCTTATTTAGGATGTCTCATTGTATGGAGAGATTTCACCAAGGAGACCACTGGATCAAAAAAGGAGGATGAGTGCTTCACCTGTTGAGGCACAAATCATTGATTTCAGAAGAGTGGAGACCTTGGAAGGTCTTGATACAACACTGAGAGTATTGGGTAGGCTCAAGGAGGAGAGAAGCATTCTCTCAACATCATTCACACCCACTCTCACTTCAGTTTCTGCGTTGTGGCAGGAGAAGCAAGGGAAGGATATCAGCCTTCCCACTTACACATTTGGCATGGGAGTTGTCTATGCACATAACTCTTTGGAAGAGTTAATAAAATCAATTCTCTTCTCTACAATGATGGACGGGGACTCATCTATGAGCTACTCCCTTTGCATGAGCAAAAATTATGGTAAGGTTATTGATTATTTTGATTTATCAAGTGTATGTATGCATCCCTTAACCGTGTATGTGCAAGATTTTGCTCCAAGGAGGAGCATTCTTTATTTGAGGATGCATGGTCTGCTTGAGGCCATGAGCATTGTTGAGGACCACTCCCTAGGAGGACTTGGGGAGGAATTTTATTTTGGAGGACATACTCACATTTCCTCATTCATCATTCACTTCCTCCAAACTTATGAGGAGATTGGGGTAGCAAGAAAGTGGTTGAGAGACCACACATTTTTTCAGTCTCTGTTGCAGCTAAGAGTCAAGCTGCATTGGTTACACATGAGGGACCATTTTCCTTCACATTTTCTACATAGGGCAGCCGACATGATTCTCATTTTGGCTCCTTATGCTGCTATTGTTCCTATTCTTAAGAGGAGCATGTGTGGGAGAGAGACACATTGGCTAGATGTGTCCCTTGGGGGAGAGAATCCCCATATTTTTTGTAGTGCATGCTCTAAGGGGAGCATGAGAGATGATATGGCTACCAGAATCACACATTTTATTCTTTAGGAGGCAAGCCATATGAGCTGGGGTATGCCTCTCACTGATATTGGAGAGGAGTCTCTCTATGAATTACCAAGCTGGGAGGTGATTCATTTCATTTGGATGATAGCATGGAGACCCCCAAAGAAGGAGGGGAGATTTTGCAGCACTCACCTTGTTAGTTGCTTGAGGGAAAGCAACACTTTTGGAGGGGAGGACTGTAATATTCCTAATTAGCCCAAGCTAATAGGAATATTTAAATTTTGTTTTATTTTCCATTTATGAATAAATGACTAATGGAGGACATGTAAAACTCCTTAGATCATTGAATAAATCAATCCTCAATGTAAAAAAAGCTATATCTGAGCCAATTACATAAAATCCACTTGCATGTGAAACAGGATTGGGCTAGTTGACTGGGTCAAGAAAACCAAATCACAACATAGTCCAGGTGCATTGAACCTCCTAGATGATCAGCGCAGTTCTAGAAGGAGGACCTCATGTGAAAGGGGTTAAGTGATTCAAGGTGGTTTAGGGTTTGGGCAAGCCCTCATATTATAAAAGGAAGGAGAAGGTAGCTAGAGAGGGTTGTTGAATGTATTATGATTTTGGAGAATTATGTCTTCTTAGACAAATTCGAGTTCTCTAGGCTTTTTAGCAAGAGACTAGTGAGGATCTCCTGTTTAGGGATTCTCCATCCTTCCATTGAGTAGCTATTGGAGGTTTTTGTGCTTCTTTTCCACTATTTTGCATATGGATGATATCCATCTCTCTTTGGCATCATAAATCCAGTGAGGGTTTCATTGTCTAGGTGAGCTGCAGCAAGTGAGATCTAGATATACTCAGATCTAGATCATACTATCATCTCTTCTCAGTGAGTGAGTCTTTTATCCTCCTGGAAGAGTGCAGTATCATCTTGAGCTTCAGTTTTATATATTGGCATTAGGCCAAAGTGTATACTATCATCAACTGCATAGTTTCCCTCCCTGATGTGCGTAAATCTTGAAGAGCAGAGTTGTAGGGGTTTTGGAATTCTCCTGGAGGAGATATCTCTAGTGGAAAGGATCCTTCCTTTCACTATGGTGATCCATGGATTGGCCAACCAATACATGTTACCTTCGAATCTGATTTATTTATTGATTTATTTACTACATAATTTCTGAATACTACTATAGAACTGTGACTTAGATCTCAGATCTACTCACTTTTGTTGATCATTTGCTGAGATCCCCAAGGGGAGTGTATTATAAAGTCCATTTTGTATATAAATCTGAAATATATCTAAAATTTTGTATGTAGATCTATTATTGATCTGGAATGTAATAAAAAAAAGCTTAAGCCTCCTGAAATTTACACTGATAAGCTTTTCTGGTTCAATATACTGTTGCAGCACCTATTTGACGCTTGTATTCATGTAAATGCCTGTATTTCTCTTGTATATTGCATAGGACATAGAATAGACTATATTTCCTATTTCTCACACTCTATTATAACTTTCACCTTCATAAATTACACTATCCATGCTTCAGTAAAATTCTTCATACTTCAAGCCATGTGGAATCAGGGTTTTTAAGCCTAGTCGGGATTGGAGGAACTGTTTAATATAGCTAGGATCATTTGTTTGACCTAAAATTTGGTATGGGATTCCTACGTGACCTAAGCTAAAATATCCTACAGCCATTTCCCTTATTTTTACGTGGATTGCTGATTACACTCATTTTAGGGCATAAATCACCGCTTTTCCCCATCCTTTGTTAGTAGAATTAATCTTACTTCTTGATGTTGTACATAAAATTTCTGTTGAGGTGTTTATAAGAAAATATTAGGGTTATTATCTCACTGCTACTCCAGTATTTGTTTTTATACTGTTGCAACCCTTCATTGGGAAATTTTCTGAAGACAACTAGGTGTGGGAGATCTGTCTAACCCCCCTAGAGTAATTTCTTTTGAGTCTCCTCTTGGATTTCGGTCTTAGATACTCTGATATAAGGGATGCAAGGGCTGGTATTGGCTGGTAAAGTAAAAATCCCTAAAAAATGTGTTTTTCAGGCCTGTCTTCCTGAGCAGTCCAAATCCGGGATATTACAATGATCATTGGTGCTTCAAGAGCTATGTTGCATGACTAGGACCTATCAATGCAGTTGTGGGTGGAAGCATGCAACACTACTGTTTATGTGCAAAACCGTTGTCCTCATAGAGTACTTGGCATGAGTACACCTGAAGAAACTTTTATTGGTAAGAAGCCTGATATTTCTCATTTGAAGATTTTTGGCTCATCCGTTTACATTCATGTGAAAAAGGATGCCATGAAAAAGTTGGAGCCGACTGCAGAAGTTGGGATATTTTTTGGGTACAAAGAAACACCCCATAATTTTCATGTGTATTTTCCAGACAGATGGATGACTATGGTGCGATGGGATATAAAATTCAATGAGGTGAAAGCCATGAAGTTATTGCTTGAGAGGGAGCTACACTTGCAGGCAAAGGAGGAACTTCTTGTTCCCAAATATGAGCCTCTAGATCTAGATCAGCCACATGAGGATATTCATGGAGTGGAGGAGTCCACTCATGCAGAACCAAACATCAAACAAGGCAGAAAGAGATCTAGATAAGCTGAGAGACTGAAGCTTGATGCAGCACATAATGTAGGAGTCCCTACATCACAGCACAGACAGAGAAAATCACCTGACCAATTTAATGGATACATGTCTCTCATGAGAAAGTGTATCGTGGTAGAGCCATCTTCTTTTGAAGAAGCAGTGCAGGGGCCCACATGGGTAGATTCCATGGTGGAGGAGTATGACTCCATATTCAGAAATAGTGCTTGGGAGATTGTTCCAAGGCTAGTGGGTAAATAAATTGTAGTATCAAGATGGATCTACAAGGTAAAGCAATCTACTGATGGGAGTGTTAGAGTCGGCCCTTGCAGCCCTCCGTCAGTGATCATTTCGTCTTTTGCATATTCATTATTAGGTGTCTCGCTTGTTCCACTTCGTTTCATT